>MCJB01024804.1:268021-281246 GCA_002018475.1 Nicotiana obtusifolia
CGAACTGAACTTCAGGTGGACTAGCCTCAAATTCATATTGTTTTTCTAAATTAAACCCAGTTTCATAATTTAATTCCGTTTCTACGTTTTGTGAATCAATAGGATTAAAGGAGCTAAAATCATGATAATATTGATTTTCCTCTACGTATTGATTAGAACTACCAATAATTCCTTTACCCTTATTTCACGAATGACCACGTGCCCGCCCCCCCACTACTAGTTCCAATTGAACTTCTTTGAGACATAATTATAGCAAATAAAATAAATCTATGACAAAAAATTGTAAAAGAGTAGGAAGTAGGAACGATCAACCAAATATAACCGTATAATTGAGGTGAAGTTGAAACTTAAACCTTCACTTAAATGAATAAGTTGAATACTTGATAATTGAAAAACTTCAATAAATAGCCAAATTGATATATCAACCAAGTAGCGCCTCCAATTTACCCAATACTTGATAATTGAAAACTTCACCAATAGCCAAATATAACTTTGATAGCAACTCCAATTAAAACTTGATAAAGTAGCCAAATTGTATAATTTTAACAAATAGCCAAAGTAACAAAAAAGCAATATTGTAGAGAATTTGACAGAATTGGATGAAAAATATAATGAACATGGGGTATTTATAGGAAAAAAATAGTAAGGGGTGAAAGTGGCCGTTAGACAATGGCTAGGAGGTCAAAAGAGCCGTCGCCAACGGCTAGTTAACGGACATAATTTATCTCTTTTTTTTTTTTTGGACCGATCCGGACGGTTCTGGCCCATTTATGTACCGGTCCGTCCGGTTTTTAACGGACGAACCATCCCGCTACCGGGGCCTGATTCGCGCAACCGCTAATGGTCCGGTTTCCACCGGTCCGGGCCGGTTTCCAGCCCAAATCCGGTCCAGACGGTGGAAACCGTACCATTAGCCAACCTTAGAGTTAACCGAGAGCAAAAGGCAATTGCTACTAAACCATTGAGAGAAAGCTAATGAAATCTAAGAGGGGAATAACATCATTTACAGGGGAAAGGTTACTCCAACTGAAAAGACTTATCAAACATTTAGACTTTAGGTTACAGTTGGAAGTAAGGCTGGCTAATGGTCCGGTTTCCACTAGACCGGACTGGATTCGGGTCGGAAACCGGCCCGGATCGACCCCGTAAATGATATTATTCCCCTATTAGATTTCATAAGCTCTCTCTCAATGGTTTAGTAGCCATTGCTTTTTGCTCTTGGTTAACATTAAGGCTGGCTAATGGTCCGGTTTCCACCAGACTGGACCGGATTGGGGCCGGAAACCAGTTGAAACCGAACCATTAGCGGTTGCGCAAATCCGACCCCGGTAGCGGGACGGTTCGTCCATTAAAAACCAGACAGACTGGTACAAAAATGGACCGGAATCGATCGGACCGGACTGGACCCAAAAAAAAAAGATAAATTCTGTCTGTTAACTAGCCGTTGGCAACGGCTCTTTTGTCCTCCTAGCCGTTGTCCAACGGCTAAAAACGGCCACTTTCACCCTATAACCACCCCTAACTATTTCTTTCCTATAAATACCCCATTAGTTCATTATATTTTTCACACAAATCATCCAATTCTCTCTAATTCTGTCAAATTCTCTACAATATTGCTATTTTGCTACTTTGGCTATTTGTTAAAATTATACAATTTGGCTACTTTATCAAGTTTTAATTGGAGTTGCTATCAAAATTATATTTGTCTATTTGGTGAAGTTTTCAATTATCAAGTATTGGGTAAACTGGAGGCGTTACTTGGTTAAAATATCAATTTGGCTATTTATTGAACTTTTTAAATTATCAAGTATTCAACTTATTAATTTAAGTGAAGGTTCAAGTTTCAACTTCAACTCAATTATACAGTTATATTTGGTTGGTCGTTTCTACTTCCTACTCTCTTATAATTTTTTGTCATAGATTTATTTTATTTGTTATAATTATGTCTCAAATAGGTTCAATTGGAACTAGTAGTGGGGGGCGGGCACGCGGTCGTGGGGAAATAGGGGTAAAGGAATTGCTGGTAGTTCTAGTCAGCACATAGATGATTCTCAATATTATTATTATGTTAGCGCTAATAATCCACTTGATAATGATATGTTAGAAGCACAATGACATCAAACTGGGGTTAATTTAGAAGAACCACATGAATTTCAAGCTAGTTCACCTGAAATTCAGTCTGACTTGCCTCCTGTACCTTCTATTAGAGTCCTGGTTAAACGTAAGGACAGATCTGAGGTGTGGGAATTTGTGGAAAAGAAAGTTGAAAGTCAGACGGCCGTATGTGGGCTTTGTGGAATGGAGTGGGTTTTTAAAACTGGGGGTAATGACGGTGGGACGCGCAAAATTAGGACCCACTTAAGAAATAAACATTCTAAGGAATGGTCAATACGGGCGGGGGTTATTTATTTAGGAACCGAACATGGGGGAGTAACGCATGATGAATCCTCGGGTCCCAAACAAAAATTAACCAAACAACAGGAGGGCTTCTTACTTATGATAAACAAAGGAATAGGGAAAATATTGCTAAACTAGTTGTGGTAGAGGGTTTACCTTATATTTTTCCTTCTTCTACTAGTTTTGTTCGTTATATTCAAACTACATATAATCCCTCTTTTAAAGGTTTTTCAAGAACTACTGTTAAAAATGATATTATTAAATTTAAGAACGAATATAGAGATTATTTACGATAATTATTTGATAACTTTGACACTAGAGTATGCCTTACTACGGATATGGGTCGTTCTACTAATAATTGTGATTATATTACAATTACTGTTTATTGAATAGATCCTGATTGGGTATTTCAAAAATATATTATTGCTTATAAAGTTGTTGATGAACCACACACGGGTAATTATATTTCTAAAAAGTTTCATCAATTTGTCGTACGTATTGTTTAACTAACAAAGTTTTTAGTATTACGGTAGATAATGCTACAAACAACACCGAAGCACTTAGGAACTTGAGACCTATTTTGAAACCCCCCCCCCCCCTTTTGAGGAATTTTTTCATGTTAGGTGTGCATGTCATATTTACAACTTAGTAGTAAAAGATGGTCTTGACTTGTTTAACCACATTATTGAAAATGTGAAAGTAACTATTGCTTATATATTTAGAAATAAAAATCAAGAAAGAAAAAGAGAATGAGAAAGAAAATGTATAGAATTAGGAATGCTGATTAGGAGAGTCCCAAAGAAAGTTTGTACGAGATGAAACACTTTATATGAAGCATTGACTATCGCTTATGAATATAGAGAGCTTATTTCTCAAATGCATAATAAGCATTTTATCGAAACCTATCACCTTAAAGAGGACGATTGGAACCTTGTTAAACATCTCCTTCAGTTTTTAGAAAAATTTTATCATGCTACTTTAGAATTTTCCGGACAATATTATCCAACTACTCCTACCATATTATATTATATAGCTGAAATATCTGAATTATTGAAATTATATAGGCAATATGAAGTATATAAAGTGACTGTAGAGGCTATGATTGAAAAATTTAGAAAATATTTTTTCCCAATTCCTCCTCTTTTTTACATTGCTTCTGTGTTCCATCCTGCTTTTAAACTTAAATTAACTGAACAACTTGTTAGAGAAATATATGCAAATTTAGAGATTAATCCTATTGAAATTGCGAATAATGGATATCCAAGTGTAGAAGATGCTTGTCTAAAGTTCTTTCAAATACCGTGGCTGTTTTTGCAAAGTATAGAGCTTGGGCAGACAGTGCTACACCAATTGCACCAATACAGTCAACTGGTGAAAGTTCTTCTCAAATGGACAAAAGGCATGCGAGGGTGAGCACTTTTGGGGGACTTGATCAAAAGTCGCTTTCAGAACAAGACGAGTACGGGAGGAATACGGCGAGTTCCAAGTCTATTTAATTCAATATCCAAAGAAACTTACAAGTTTTGGAACTCATAATTTGTTGGATTATTGGAAGAATGAAGAATCACAGTTTCCAATACTTACAAAAGTGGCCCGGGATATATTAACAATTCAAGCTTCATCAATCGCATCGGAGAGCGTTTTTAGCCAAGGAAGATTTCAAATTGGAGATCACAGACATTCGTTGAAGGAAGGGGCAATGGAGACAGGAGTTTTATTCAGGGATTAGATCAGAGCAGAGGGAAGAAACTAACTTTCTCAGAAAAAAGACAAAGCATATCTCAATCAAATTTTGGGCAACGGAATAAGTGAAGAAGGGAGTTAAACCGGCAATGAAGAAGAAGAAGAAGAACAAGACGAAGATGATGAACCAGAACAACAACAACCAGTTCCTAAAGAAAAGCCTACGGCTATCATAAAAAAATTAGCCAATATGTTTAGAAGAATGAAATTTTCTAAATTAGAATATTGAAATTACAAGTTTGAATGTTTAGCTATGTAGTATGTATTACACTACTTATGTTTTAAACAATACAATAAAATTGCTCCAAATCTTGGAATTCCATCACAACTCTTGTCTTCTTTTTTCTTTTTTTTAAATTTATTCTTTGCGCAAAAATACTACAATTAATTACTAGTTTCTAAATTAGTTCAAATTTAATTTTATAAAATTAATTCAAAGTTTGAACTTATCAAATTAATTCAAAAGTTTGAACTTGTCAAATTGATTCAAGGTTTGAATCTAATTTCAAACTTTGAAACTAATTCAAAGTTTGAAAAAGAATCACAAGTTTTTTAATTCTAAGTTTGAACTTTGAAATAAACTAAACATTCCAAATATATATACAAAGTTAGTAATATTTTGTTGTTATATTTTCAAAAACTTAAAATTATCTATCACTTAAATGAAAGACAAAAAAAAACAAAAAACCAGCCGGACCGCGCCGGAAAAACCGGCCTAACGGTAGCCGGTGCCGACCTCGGCCCGGCTTCCATTCTTTTTGACCGGTGGCACCGGACCTGTAACACCGGTTAGGTCCGGTGCCACTGCCCGCTGCGCGACCGGACCCAACCGGAACCGGCAAAAAAAGCCGGTCCCGGACCGAACCGGGCCGCTGGCCAGGCTTAGTTAACTCCTTGCTCTAGAATAGTTTTTTGTATTAAGAGTTAACCAAGTTTTCTATTGTAACCTTTGCATCTTCTTGATGCCTATAATGCAATACCTTACTTTATCAAGAAAAAAAAAACACTACAAGTGACTGTATATTCTTGTCTTATTGAACTGTTTGTCAATTGTTCTGATTACTTTGACTCAACCAATATCTTTTTCCTCTCTAAGTCTTACATAAAAAATTCTACCCGTTTAAGTTGATCCACTTTGTTATTCGCAAAAAATTGCTAGCCGTTCTAATTTTTTTATATCAGGAATTGCTTACCCCTTCTATTATGCTCTTTTGTTTCATGTCATGTCAAATTTTATGTGGTTATACTGACAAAGAAATTTAGGAAGGAGGAACTATCAAAACAGTGAGCCATGCTAGGTATATAGCACAATAGTACTATAGTGACACATAGTAGATCTAACACATAATATCTTCCCGTTCCAACTTTTAAGCCTTTTGCCTGAATCCCGTAAAATCATAAAAATCTAAATTGGTGCTCAACTAATCATAGCAATCAGGCTCCACTATTGGACAAAAGAAAAAAGGAGCAAACAAAAGTGATAAGATCATGAGGTGACTTTAAAAAAAAAAACATACCCATTTTCAGTGTTTATCGACTTTGTTGGAGTAGCTTCTGATCTTAGAGAAATTATGCATGAATCACAAAGTTGTTCGTCTGTTCCAGCTAGTGTTGCAACAAAAGACCCTAGCCACAACAGTAACCACATATCTTCTAATTACACTTGTAAAGAAACATGTAAATGTATTCAAGTTCACATGAGCAAGCTCACCCTTGCAATTCCGACAAATGAGATTTTTCTTCACAGGAACTGGACCAATGACACTCTGAATTGTTTCTTCTAATGTCTTCAAGGAACCTTTCTTACACTCTTTGACCACGTCGAGTAGGCTCTTGCCATTTTCCAGACAAATATACTCTGATGCACGTCTGTATGAATTACATGCATGGATCTCAAATTTGCTAGGAGGGACAACCTAACATTACAAAAGTGATACAGAATGTAGAGTATGCACTCAGTTAAGACAACTGTTTATAATGACAACTAGAGTGTGATAAAAGGGAAGCAAGAGAAATAGAAAAACTTCAATACTCACTCTAGTTCCATTGCACAGATCACAGGAACAAAGAATTCCAGTATCTTTAATTGTTCCTCGGAGTGGAATTCCCTAAAATTAAGACAACATTAATCATAAGATAAAGAAAAAACCGCTGAATTCATCAAAGCATTAAAAGGTCTTGCAGCAAGAAATGGACACAAGTCATGAGCACATTTAAGGAAAAGAAACTGGAAGCGGATCAACAGCAATTTACACGATATAGTTTTAGCCCTACTGTCGTTAAAAAAATAATGGTTTTAAAAATTAAGCATGAATGCTGCTAGTAGAAATTTATGCATACACCCAGTCTTCCCCTTTGAGCACGGTGGGCTCTGGGAAAGTTGAAGCCACTGGTATCCAAACGCATTTCTAGTAACTTTAGTCAAACTTACCTACCCCTAGGCTTTTGTGATGTTAGGATATTTAAGTACTCGTCTTTCTGTGTAAGACCATAATGATTAACGCAATCTTTTTCCTAGACAAATACATATTGAGATCGAAACCCTTTTATGCTGCTTTAACATTTCGAACTGATTGGATTAATTTTCATAATCGACAGGTAACTCTTTTTTTTTTTTTAACTAATAAGTAGTGTAATTGAGGGCAACTTTATATACATAAAAAGAGATAACTGCCTCTAATGCTATTCTCCAATATCTTGCCCCGGGTTAATTTAAGAGATTTTGAGGTTATATATAGTGGCAAGATTTTTTACACTATTAATGAACTTTAATATGCGCAGGTTACGTACCATTTTGCCTAGATCACTAGTTAATGCACATCAGGAGATTACATATAATTATTTATTATTACCTAACAAGTAAACCGGTAGTTAAATATATTTTCACCGTAACAAGAACCTAATACTAAGGGAACAGGGAATGTGGACGACATTGTGAGAGAATGATACCTTCTTCCCACCATTGTAAAAAACAGGATATCCTTCCAGCAAACCAGTCTCGAATAGCTCCCTAACCGTTGTAGGCCTTCCCGTTATCGAAATCTTCTTCGACATTTTCATTTCTAGTTTCTTCCTCGACATGTTTGCACCACTTCTCTCCTCAACTTCACCTTCAGATTTTCCATTTGGAATTTTCCCCATCTTCTTCAGCTCCAAAGCTGACCGTGTGAACCGCCTAATCCTTGACTCTTCCTTGACTTCAACCTCCATGACGTCACTGCCTAACGCGCGAATTCCTGAATTACCCTCCGTTTCATCCATATTTACGACTTTGCCACTTAAATTGCCGTTTGTTGAATCTGCCGTCTTCTGCCTCTTGTTCCTCCTGTACACAACAATACCATTACTATCACTAGCCCTAACCTGAGCTTCCTCGAACCGAACGCCGGAAACCGAAACGGTCAATTCCGGTTTGCATTCATCCGGCCTATCGCGGTTCGGATCACCGGGTTCCGAGACCCGAGATTGAGACGGCGGTTCGGCCGCCGATGAAAAAATGTCAAATTCACGCTTTGTTTCTGCCGTCATTGGAGCTGATGGGTTTCGAGAGCTGTGAAAACAACAGCGCAAAGAGGGAGAAATTGAACTATGGATCTGTAATAAAGAAGAGAGAATTGAGAGCATGAATTGGAATTACTGGTGAGGAAGAGTGTTAACCCTTGGGCGATATCACGAGGAAGATGAAGGGGATTGAAGTTAGAAGGAGTGAGTGAGAAAATATTACGGTGTAGTAATCGGAGTTCTTTTTTGTATCTTTTTATTTTCTTTTATGGAATACCGAAAATACCCCTAATCAGACTGCGATAAATAAACTATATATTACTCGTGTAAGATTATAATAATATCAAAATTATTATGCAAAGCTTTTTTTCTCTACGTGCACGTTTGAAAGTATTAGTACTCTATTTGGAGCTTCATATATGACTTTCTTACCGTTTATCTGCTCCAATAATTGGTTTGGTATACAGAAAAATAATTTTTATGAAAATATACTTGAGGGTAAAAGGTGACCGAAGAGAAATTCTGAATTTCGAAATTGTTAGTACACTTTGTATTTAGTTTTAGATATTTTTTTTACAAGTACTAAAATTTACTAGTAGTTTGTAAAATTGGTCATGAAAAACTTCCCACTCAAGAATAATAAGATTTATTATATTTTATAAACTTAGATTTCATATCAAAGTCGGGACGTATGTACCTTGTTCGTCTAAATATAAAGAAAATTGGACAATGAAGGAAATTAGCAGCAAGTGATTCGCAAAGCAAAAAAGATCATTACGAAACATACAAACCAGTAACGTCAGGATTGCACGCTCCCAGTAAGTTAGCAAGGATTTTGGTGCCTTAGTTTAGCCCGGCAATGTGTCCAACTTTCTAAGAAACATATTATTTTAGACAAAATATTTTTTCAAGCATCTTCTTAAGCCCGGGATGTATTATGAACAGCTTTTTTACATTTACAAAGTAAGAGTAAGGTTTGCGTACACACTACTCTCTCCAGATTTCATTTAGAATTTGTTAGGAAAGCCACTCGGTAATTAGAACTGATGTAATTACTAGGGTAGTAATTAAACAGCCTAGTAATTACACTGACCTATTTGCTAGTCATAACGTAATTATAGTGTAATTACTAACGTGTTGTTTGGTTGCACAAGTATAATTACACAGTTAGATTAAATTTTAAATGAAGCAATTATCAAAACTTAAAAGTTATAATAAATATATGTCTAATCTTTTATAAGTATAAATAATATTAGGTTTGGTATTTAAGATGTATATTTTTTCTTGAATGTACACTAGTTAGTAATCATATATGTATAGCTAATATTATAAAAATAATTAATATATATTTTCTAAATTAATAATATTTAGTTTAAATAATTATAAAAACTAAAAACATATGTTTTTTAAGAACATCATGGAATGCATGTTTGATAAAATAAATTAATATTTATAAATATAATATCATAACATTATGCAAAGTTTGACAAAACTAATCTATCAATTCTAACTAAAAAATGAACAACATGTAATGTGAAATAAAAAGTCAATATTATTAAAACAAGTAAATTGGAACCATAAATATGACACAATTCAAAATCCGACAAAAAAAATTACCTTAAGACATGTCAAATTACAACATAATAAAAATAAGTTCCAATACAACTTAAGAATAGGAAACATAATAAGTTTATAACCTCATTTAACAACAAACTTCTACTTTAATTACTTCACTCATTACATGCCATGTTTGTTAATGATTCATTATTTCTAATGTTAGGAGGTATAGTTTCAAAAACTAGAATAATAACGCAGGTATGCAAAATAAAAAAAATAAAACAAATAAGAAATAAAATATACGAGCAATTATGTGGAATCACAAGAAGTAAAGGTAGAGAAATAAAAGATACATAATGTACAAAAAAAAATATTCTAAAATTTAAAAAGAAATTAAAAAGGTAAAAATAAAATAAAAAATTAAAATAAAAAGAAATTAAAGTAATGGAAATAAAAGGTTATAAAGAAAATATATTAAAATAAAAATAAAAAAGGAAAGAAATTAAAAAATAACCTTGTAATTGCACCGTGTAATTACCACCAATTCTCATCTCCCCCTTAAGAATTGGAGAGAGTAATTACACCTCTCCAATTATACCCGATTTCATTCTGACAAAGTAATTACTTGACCAGATAAATTCAAACTGTGTAATTACACTCAATCATCCAAATTCAATTCCTAGATGGCTTTTCAAATATGCTATTATGAATTACACTGAATTTGTTATTGTTGTTGTTGTATTTTTTCAAGCAGTTTTAGGTAATCAAACATTAGAAATTTAAAAATATATTTAAAAATGTTATACCAAACACGCACTTGAATGGATGTTTAGTACATAGGAAATGTCTAGTTAGTCTCTTTTTTTCAAGAAAAAGGGTGGATTAGGAAGAAAATAAACATTTCATAATTCTCAAAATATGACGACTAGGACCGTTGGTGTATAAGAAAATAGATAAATAGATGCCCTTGTAAGACTGCATAAGATCTATAGTAATTTGGTTAGAATGCTTGCCTTGGAACAGAAAGGCTACGCTTTAAAAATAGTTACTTTATCCTACACCGAGTAAGAGTCTGCTTCTTTTCCCTAGCAGGGTCAAAATTGACTAACATCTATTCTCTAACTCATCTTATTTTTGCTCCATTTTCGAGCTCTTCGATCAATAGGTCCAGTCGAGAAGCCATTGTCACATCTCCTTTTTTTCGAGGGATAGGGAGATTTCTAATTAAGTGACATTATTCGAAATGAGGTTATTTATTAATTCAGAATTTCACTCAGAATAATTTTATGGTGTCCCAAGTCACCGGTTTATTTTAATCCCAAACCGAGGAAATTTGACTCTGTTTTAAAGTCTGCGAAAACCAGAAGACCGGATAAGGAATTATGTTAACCCGAGAGAAGGAGTTAGGCCTTTCCGAGTTTCGTGGTTTTAGCACGATTGCTTTAATCATACCTAGCTTAATTAATTGTGTAATTATATATTTTAGAACCTACGTGTATTTACCCTTTTTACCGCTTTTAATTATGGCGTGATGGACTTATCTTTGAAACGGATCACCTGCATGTAAATCTGTTTTGTTTAGTGTGCTAAAAATCATGTCATGCGTACATTTACACAATTAATAACACTTCATTAATATTAAGGTTTTTCCGCCAAAGTCGTGCGAACGCGTACCTTGATTTATTTTGAGAATCATGATTATGTCACGCGAACGTGTACACAATCGTGATGATAGATTAGAACGCGCCTAAGGCATTCTACGAATATTCATAAATTAATTATCCTAGTTTGAGATTTGTGTGAAGTCTTTGCATATGGATAAACTTTGTTGTATAGGAGGTACGTTTTAATTTTTATAAAGGAACTTCGTGACTTAAATACTTCTGTTCAAAGCCAAATTACGAGGGAATTATTTGGTGGAAATGGGCGCCTAGTTTAGACTAATGGAAGCAGATAACATGAATTGACTTGCTTCCAAAACTTTAGGAAACAATTATAGGTGTCGACCACATAACTACAGAACCAATATGAATTAATTGACTAAGAAAGAATGTTCTAATATGATGAACGAGTAAAGCATAGGTTCAGAATTGCTATAGACTAATATTAGAAATACAGATAAAAATAATTTGATTAATTGCATCCAAGCCTTAAATGGCCCCCCTAAGCCCAATTAAATTGGCTCGAATTGCAAAACCACCCAAAACTTACTGCACAACTTAGAATGAAAATTAAGGTAATTTACATTGTCGTAAAAGTTGATTAACTCTGATAATAAACTACTTTAAACCAAGTGATCAATTCAAGCTCTAACAAATCGGATCTTATTACATTTAAGAATTCATATCAATCTCAACTATTGCTTAATAACTTGAACCTTTAAAACTACATAATTAAATCTCTATGACTAATACTCCCATTCATGTGACAGCCATGGAGTTTATCACTTTAAACTCTTGCGTTTAGAACTTATTGAGCTAGGCTTCTTCCGAAAGAATCTAACCAACTGGTGGTTAGTCTCACACGCGTATCACCCTTTGAATCACCTTACGAGCATGAATCATTATTAACAAACGAGGTAAAAAAATCAGCATTGAATATGTTCATACCAAACAGATGACTCCTAAAAGACTTAATTTAAACACACCAGCAAGTATTGTACAATACACTGGAGATTTAAACCACCTTAAACAGCCAAACATGCTAATCTTAAATAAACAAGCACAAATGTAACATAAATAAGATCATGTTTTCATTTCATTAATTCAAAATAGAAAAGGATAAGTGAAAGTTCACATAACTAAGAGAAGAAATAACAGCTATAAATAGCAGCAACAAGCAGAATAAAGAAGAAGGAAATAAGCCTCTGAAACAAAACCAACTATAGCTTGATAGACCAAAAGCAGTGAGCAACAGAAGTTGATACCAAACTCAAACTTCAAACCCAGAGACTTGAAGCCCAAGATATCCGATAATGAGACAAACTAATGAAACTCTTTTAATTTTTTTTTTTTTCTGAAAATCCAAAGTTGAAGTCCCAAAAATTTTCTTTTCTAAAAATGAGAGAAAAAGAAAAGAGAATTCTGATTTTTTATAGAGAATTTTGGTCCCCCTCTGCAGCGAATTAGAGGTCTTATACATAGTGTCAGGTGCGTCCTACATGAAGGAAAAGGGGAGGAATATAAGAGAATATGTCAACTGAAATTTGGGGATAAGACATCTTTTTTAATTGAAATGGACAATTGTCCTTTGACCTATCTTTTTTTTTTAACCCCCTAACTTCTGGATTTTACTTAAATCCTCAGATAACAAATCTTTCCTACTTCTTTCAAAATCAATCACAACAGGACAAATAAATCAGACCTAAAAATCAAACAGAATTGACAATTGTACCAATTAATTGGATAATCTGTTTTTGTCGCCTAAATTGATCCTAAATTAATTAATCTAACAAATCTTGCAATTAAACAAGTCATGTAAAGCTGAGGATATGAATCAATTTTCGAATTTTTTTTTTTTTTTTTTGAAAAACAACATACTTGAGAAAACTAGAGGAATAGAAAATTGATTAATTAATAAGGAAGGAATAGAGAGAAATTACCTACTAACCTTTAAGAGAGACGAACATAGAACCCCGACGAAATTCTAATAATCAAACACGAATCCGACCAAAAATGCAATCTCTGAGATACGGCATGAAATGTACATTAGAGTATAACTCTCATCAAGAGCTTTCCAATGACATAAATTTCGACCATAAACGAATGGGGGAATGGTCGAGTGATTAGAGGAAAAAAAGGGCGGCTAGGGTTTAGTTTTGAGATCTGAAAATTGATGTGTTTGAGGAGGAATTAGAGGAAACTACAAATGGATTTGGACTAGGGGAGGTTTGGGGATTGCAAGGTGAAGGTTTGGGGTGGTGGCCGCCAGTCGGTGGTGGGTTAGAGTGTAGTGCCTACTGGGGTTTCACAGGTTTTTAAAGAGATGAAGAATGAAGGATTTCTTTAGGTTTTTTTTTTTTTGGGCG
>MCJB01024804.1:281266-299204 GCA_002018475.1 Nicotiana obtusifolia
TCGAACAGATTTATGTAGGGAAAGGGGTTAGTTTGGCTTCGTTGGATCTGGGGTGATCAACGGTGGGGATTGAGGGGGAGGAAACGAGGTAGTTTGGTCAAAGCGGGAGACGGGCTGGGTTTGAAGTGGATTGGACGGGTGTTAAAGCAATTGAACCATTATAAAGTTGGGCCCAATCCGGTTTGAAGCTCAAAAATAGCCCCTTTCCTTTCTTTCTTTAACAATTAATCAAGCTTCAATTGTAGTCATTTTACTCAATATTCCAAATTAAACCTATTTTGCAAAATTGACCTACTTACTATTTTCTATCATCTAATTAATTAACTTAACACTAATTAATTTAAAACTAAAGGCTAAAATGTAAACATGACCATTGTATTTTTGTGATTTTCATTTGATAATGCACTTAATTAACGTAATTAAATCCTAACCGCAATTAAGATCTAAATGCTATAAGATGAAGAGTCGAACATTTTTATGATTTTCTATGGTTTTAAAATGCACAAAAAAATACAACTAAATGAAAATAAACAATTAAAAAGAAATTCCTAAAATTCTATAAAAATCAAAACAACTAGAAAAAAAAATATTATTTTTTGTGAATTTTGTAGGAACATTTTTGTAGGGCAAAAATTACGTGCTCACAACTGCCCCTCTTTGCTCGAAAACATAAAGAGCTTTCGGCCAAAGATAAAGTGAGCAATTACGAGCAATTTTTTGGCCGTTTGACACTCCATTTGGAAGCATTTTGAAAGAGTTTAATCGAACTTTGCTTCGGAGGTTGCCTACATATCCTTGGCTATAAAGGAATCGGGTTAGTGTAGTTCAAGAAATTTGGTAGCTGGGACTACTGAGAAGCTGTGATTTCACTGTTGTTGCTGCTGTTACTGGTTGCTGAACTCCTTATTACACCAAAATCAAAAATGGAAAAGAAACTAAGTAAGCCTAACAGCTATGAGTTACAAGATTCCTATCTATGAGTCTTCTGAAGCTTGATCTTGAGTCTTGATTGGTTCTTCATGCAGACTCTGATCTGAATCTTGATGCTTGCTAGCTGCAGGTGTTAGTTCATTCTTCTATGACTTCTTCTGGTCGAAATGGGACATGCAATGCTTGTGATTTCACTCATGTATGGAACAGTCCACATCTTTTCATCAGCTTCTGCACTTTGGGTTCAATTTTTTCTTTTATTCTTGATTGAGACTTCTTCTTTTGGTCGTCTCGAACCCCTGTGCCTCGAGGTAAAACCTGCTCAGACACCCAAACAAAATGAACGAACGAAATTTTTCTGCCCCAGTTTTCACTAGGAAAATTTTATGAGTTATTTGCAATAAAACTCTATACTAGTTCATTATTGAAAGCAATAAAAGGTTGGGATTGGTGTACCCTGGGAAAATAGGGACTGAGGAGTGGAAACCTTATGTCAAATAAAATCAACTAGGGAGTGGAGACCCTATGTTGGAAAAGCGACTAGGGAGTGGAGACCCTATGTCTAAAAATAAAATCAACTAGGGAGTGGAGACCCTACGTCTAAAATAAAATCAACTAGGGATTGAAGACCCTATGTTGGAAAAGCGACTAGGGAGTGGAGACCCTATATCTAAAAATAAAATCAACTAGGGAGTGGAGACCCTATGTTGGAAAAACGACTAGGGAGTGGAGGCCCTATGTCTAAAAATAAAATCAACTAGGGAGTGGAAACCATATATTGAAAAAGCGACTAGGGAGTGAAGACCCTATGTCTAAAATAAAATCAATTAGGGAATGGAGACCCTATGTTGGCAAAGCGACTAGGGAGCGGAGACCTATGTCTAAAATAACATCAACTAGGGAATGAAGACCCGATGTTGGAAAAGCGACTAGGGGGTGGAGGCCCTATGTCTAGAATAAAATCAACTAGGGTGTGGAGACCCTATGTTGGAAAAGCGACTAGGGAGTGGAGACCCTATGTCTGAAATAAAATCAACTAGGGAGTGAAGACCTATGTTGGCAAAGCGACTAGGAGCGGAGACCCTATGTCTAAAATAACATCAACTAGAGAGTGAAGACCCTATGTTGGAAAAGCGACAAGGGGGTGGAGGCCCTATGTCTAAAATAAAATCAACTAGGGAATGGAGACCCTATATTGAAAAAGCGACTAGGGAGTGGAGACCCTATGTCTAAAAATAAAATCAACTAGGGAGTGGTGATCCTATGTCTAAAATAAAATTAACTAGGGAATGGAGACCCTATGTTGGAAAAGCAACAAGGGAGTGGAGACCCTATGTCTAAAATAAAATCAACTAGCGAGTGGAGACCCTATGTTGGAAAAGAGAATAGAGAGTGGAGACCCTGTGTCTAAAAATAAAATCAACTAGGAAGTGGAGACCTTATGTTGGAAAATGCAGCTAGGGAGTGGAGACCCTATGCTACCATTATTTTGAACTTTCTTTCTTTTCTTTCTATTTTTTTTCTTCCTTTTTTCTTTTATTAAGAGAGTGAGTAAAATACGGGAAAGAATTTAGAGAAGACTTCCCTTTTGGAGTTGTTGCTGCTGCAGAGCTGTTTTTAGCTCCCGCGTAATTTTTTTTTTCTGGTTGCACCTGCTTCTTGCAAGGTTGCTTTTGCATTGCACCTGTTTCCTGTTTTTCAAACAAAGTAGTTTGAAATGGTGGTTGGTTTTGCGGCCTTAAGTGTTTCAGCCACTTGATCTTGGCCCATCTTCTTTTCATGATGATTTCAACATGCCACTAGTTGTTTCCTGAATGCCACTTCCATTTCTGGCCCCGGAGAGCCTTTGACTTTTCAAACCTTTACACGACAGTTGGTCACGTGGGACTTAACTTTTTTGACTTTATTTTGCCTTTGTGGCATTTGAATTCTTTCTTCCAATTTAACTAGAGCATTAGGGAACCTTTGGCTTTTTAAACTTTGCCAAGAGACGGTTAGCCACTTGGGACTTAACCTTTTCAACTGTATTTTTCCCTTGTAGGTGTTTTCAATTTGATTTTCTCCTTTCGAGAGTTTTTGATTTCAAAACATCAGCCACCATGGTCAGTCGGGGTTGACCTGATGCACCCGTCGAGGCTGGGTGCCTCTTTTTTACATATTAGCTTGTATCAAACGAGAGCCCTATAAATTAGTCTTGTCATCCCTTCTTTGCCTTAGTTTAAGAACAGAGTTAGACCGAAAGGGATTCAAATAAAAATAAACAATGGAATGGACAATGAATTTAAACAAGAGCTATCCCTTTCGGGGAAAGAAAAGAAGGACTTATCTGAAGTACATGTGGATTTCAATGAACATGACATGCCTTTTGGACTGGATGCCTGATCTGTGTAAACCGTCCGACTCTCAGAAATTCATCACAACTTTTGCCTTGAAACCAAGAAACCTTGCCCAGGACTGTGTCGATGCCAATGGCTGTGAAGATCCTCTTTTCGATCAGTAGTACCCTTTTGCGGTTTTTTACCATCTGACCTCTCTCATTTCTCTTCTCACCATCGTCTTATAGTGCCCTTTGCGGTTTTTCACTAACAAGACTCTCTCACTTTCATTTTCATTTTCTCTGCTCGCCATCGCCCTATGGTGCCCGTGAGGGTTTTCACCAATAAGACTCTCTCATTTTATTTTTCTCATTTTGGTTGCATCAGATCTAAGTGACTGAATCCTCCAATTATTGAACATTCTCGTTGACTGGTCGGAAGGACTTGAAAAGGATTTGCGTAAAAAGGATTTGGATTGAATTACACCTTCGGAACCTTTCAGGCGACACCATCGCTGGACCATTGTAACATGTGCCCCGGTTTCAACTTTTGGGGGAATGCGGGTTTTTATTTTAGTGTGACCGAACCCCAAAAAAAGGCTGCCTATGTATTCTTTCGGAATCAAGTCGACCGTAGTTCAAGGAACATGATCTTGTTTGGATTTTTGTTTTGTTTTCTTTTTCTTCTTCTTTCTCTTTTTCTTTTTAATAACATCTTCAGATTCCAAATAGGGTAATCAAAGAAAAGTAACCGGCTCAAAAGGGTTTGGAAAAGGTTAGCAGTGTTTGGATACCAAGAAAGAAAGCCTTCGTCATCCCAATCGGAGCATGTTACAGCTGTGAAAAGGGGTCAAACATAATACCTTTTGACTGCATATGCATTGAAAACTGTCTCGGTATTATTTTCTTCGATGTCTACCAAATACAATGCTCCCTTTGGAAACGCTCTTCTTATGATGTACGGACCTTTCCAATTTGGAGGAAATTTTCCTTTGGCTTCTACATGATGCTGCAGAATATGTCTCAAAACGAGTTGCCCCACTTCGAATTTTCTAGGCTGCACTTTCTTGTTGTAGGCACGAACCATTATTTGTTGGTACAACTGGCCGTGGCGAACTACGGCCATCCTTTTTTCATCAATCATAGTCAAATGTTCCAGCCGAGTCTTGACCCATTCATCATCCTCGATCTCGGCTTCAACAATGATCCGAAGAGAGAAAATCTCGACTTTTGCGGGTATTACGGCTTCAGTGCCGTAAACCAATAAATAGGGTGTGGCCTCAACTGATGTGCGCATGGTTGTGCGATATCCCAATAGTGCAAAAGGTAGCTTTTTATGCCATTGTCTGGAGCCCTGAATCATTTTCCCGAGGAGCTTCTTGATGTTCTTGTTTGCAGCTTTAACGACGCCATTAGCTTTGGGCCGATAAGGGGTAGAATTACGATGCGTAATTTTAAACTGTTCGCATACCTCCCTCTTCAAGTGGCTATTCAAATTTGCACCATTGTTTGTAGTGATAGTTTTAGAAATACCAAAATAACAAATAATGTTGGAATGCACGAAGTCCACCACTGATTTCTTGATGACGGCTTTGAAAGTGACTGCTTCAACTCACTTTGTGGAATAATCAATGGCAAATAAGATATATCTATGCCCATTTGAAGCTTTCGGCTCCATTGGCCCAATAACATCCATGCCCCAAGCAATGAACGGCCAAGGCGCTGACATAGGATGTAACTCTGAAGGTGGTGCAGGAACAGGTCACCTTGTATCTGGCACTGATGGCATTTATGGACGAAACTGAAACAATCCTTTTTCATGGTCATCCAGTAATAACCTGCCAGGAGAATTTTCTTTTAAGGACATACCCGTTCATGTGAGGCCCACATACTCCCGAATGCACTTCATTCATGATCTTTTCGGCTTCTCGGGAATCTACATACCTCAAAATGTTTAGATATGGAGTTCTTTCGTATAAGACCTCTCCACTCAAAAAGACATTGCTTGCAAGCCTTCTAATAGTTCTCTTTTGATCTCCACTGTCCTGCTCGGGATATTCTTTTATTTTCAAAAACCTTTTGATATCATGGTACTATGGCTGAACATCTGGCTTCATTTCAATTGCCTTACAATAACCATGCCTTTCTCGGACTTGGATTTCTAGCGGGTCAATTTGACAATTATCCGGGTATGGCAGCATTGAGGCCAAAGTAGCTAGTGCATCCACTAGCTTATTGTGGAATCGAGGAATATATCTGAACTCGACAGACTTGAACCATTTGCTAAGATATTCCACATGTTGCCTGTATGGGATGAGTTTGATATCTCGAGTTTCCCATTCGCCTTGGGCTTGCCAAATGATCAAATCAGAATCTCCCATGATTAACAATTCCTCTACATCCAAATCAACTGCCATGTACATACTCATCATGCAGGCTTCATATTCAGCGGTGTTATTTGTACAAAATAACCGAAGCCGGGCTGTTGCTGGATAATACTTCCCTGTGGGTGAAATCAGAATTGCTCCAATCCCGATACCTTTTGCGTTTACAGCTCTATCAAAGAACATTTTCCAAGATTTGGTGTCCTCTGGAATTACTTCAATTGAGTTCACTTCCTTGTCTGGAAAATAAGTGCTTAGGGGTTGGTATTCATCGTCGACCGTGTTCTCAACTAGATAATCTGCCAAGGCTTGGGCTTTCATTGTTGTGCGAGTGACATAGACAATGTCAAATTCTGTGAGCAAGATTTGCCATTTTCCCAACCTTCCTGTAGGCATCGGCTTCTGGAATATATATTTCAAATGATCCACCCTGGTTATGAGCTATGTGGTGTAAGCCAGCAGATAATGTCTGAGCTTCTGGGCGACCCAAGTTACGGCGCAACAAGTTCTTTCTAACAAAGTGTATTTGGCTTCATAACTGGTGAACTTCTTGCTCAGGTAATATATGGCTTGCTCTCTCTTCCCGGTCACATCGTGCTGCCCCAGGACACAGCCAAAAGAATTTTCCAAGACTGTCAGGTACAAGAACAAAGGTCTTCCTGGCTCGGGTGGAACCAGAACTGGCGAATTTGCCAGATATTCTTTGATTTTATCAAAAATTTCTTGACACTCATTTGTCCATTTGATCGCCGCAGCTTTCTTTAACAGTTTGAATATGGGCTCACAAGTAGTAGTGAGCTAAGCGATGAATCTGCTAATGTAATTCAATCTCCCTAGCAGACTCATCACCTCTTTCTTGCTCTTCAGAGGTGGCAATTCCCGAATAAATTTTATCTTTGTTGGATTTAACTCGATATCCCTCCGACTGGTGATACCCAGCATAACAATTCACGAAAGACTGTATCTCATGTTTAGCACAGTTGTCAACAAGGATATGAATATTCGATAGCGGAAAGTTGTCCTTGGGACTCGCTTTGTTCAAATCCCGGTAATCAACACACACTTGGGTTTTCCTATCTTTCTTCGGCACTGGAACCACATTAGCCAATCACGTGGTGTCTCGGACCACTCGAATCACACCAACTTTCAGTTGTTTGGTGACTTCTTCCCTGATCTTATCGCTGATGTCCGTTTTGTACATTCTTTTCTTCTGTTGAATGGGTGGATAACTAGGATAGGTAGGCAACTTATGTACCACCAAATCAACGCTCAGCTCTGGCATATCATCATAGGATTATGCAAACACGTCTTTGAATTCAAACAAAAGCTAGATCAATGCATCTCTAGTTCTTTCTTCAACGTGAATGCTTATCGTGGTTTCTCGGATCTCTTCCGGACTGCCCAAGTTAACTGGCTTGGTTTCATTTAAGTTTGTCTAAGGCTTATTCTCAAATTGTTCCAATTCTCGATTTATTTCCCTAAAAGCCTCATCTTCATCATATTCTGGTTCTTAATTCATTGTTTCACAATTAGACAGCATTTTAGGATCTGGGCATGAAGTTCGCAAGCATGTCATGTTATTTAAGTCCGCATTATTAGAACTGAAAAGGAAAAGATAAGAAAAATAGCAAAATGAGAACAAAAGGAAAGAGACATGTATAGATGAATGAAATATTGATTCCATTTCATTGAATTGAAGATATGAGGGTTTCATCAAAATCAAAAGACAATAAAGTAAAAATATTCGAGTTACACATTGAAATAACTCGTAATGTAGCAAGACTGGACTACCAGGACTCTCGTCTGATAGGGAATGGGGTAGCTTTCCAATTCTGGAGTTTGGCATCCAGTCCCATATACTGCACCTCGGCATCGCTCGTGCCTTCTCCCGGCTGGACCATGTGAGACCCATATAGCATTTGTTTCAAGGATTCACAAATATCATTAGTTTCTTCGGCCGTGAAGACCCCTTCTTCCTCTTCCACATACTTTGGTTTGACAAATGATTGGGTGAGACGTGTAATGGGCTAGGACAGGACCCACCCTTTTTCTTTACGCTTATCAGCCCATTTTCTGTCAGCCTCTGTAGCTCGGAAACCCACACCAAAAAACTTCTCATTGGAAGTCGAAGTAATAGGCTCAGTGATGCCCCGCAAAGATACCTCGAGCCCATTTTCGAGCTTGTACCCATGTCTAATCATCTGAGTGGCGACCATGACCGAAGCATTAGACTAGCAAGGTTGAGGTAATGGGACCCCTTCTTCACATTAGTCCGCGACCACAATTTCGATCTTGGTATACAATATGTTTGCTGCCTTCCCTAGCTTCAAGACACGGGACTGAAGGGTCCCTGTAGATGGACTACTCGTCCTCTCCATGGACAATAATTTCTTGATTATCATATTCAAATTTGACCATTTGGTGAAGAGTGGAGAGAACAACTCCTGTAGCATGAATCCATGGTCTTCCCAAGAGAAATTTGTATGAGGGGTCCATGTCCAAAACCTGGAAAGTCACCTCGAAGTCCATGGGGTCAATAGTCGACATCAGATCAATTTCTCCTATTGTGTCTCTCTTGACCCCATCGAAGGCCCGCACACAGACATTGTTAGCTCGGATTCGTTCTGTTCCAATCTCCATTCTCTAGAGTGTTGAGAGAGGGAAAATATCGACCCCGGAACCACCATCTAGCATCACTTTCTTCATATAATAGCCCTCGTATTTGACAATCAAGTGGAGGGCTTTGTTGTGGGCGGCTCCCTCTGGGTGCAAATCATCGCGGCTGAAGGAAATCCTATTGACCTCAAAGAATCGTTCTGCCATTTTCTCCAATTGTTCAACAGAAGTATCAATCGGGACATATGCTTCATTTGGTGTTTTCAGGAGCACCTTTTGGTGTTCATCCGAACTCAACAACAGAGATAAGAGTGAAACTTGGGAAGGAGTCTTCCGGAGTTAGTCAACTATTGCATATTCTGAAGTTTTCATCTTTCTGAAGAACTCTTCTACTTCCTCATTGCTGACAGGCTTCTTGTATTGCAACCGTTTATCCCTGTTCATTTTGGACTTCCTTAGCTCTTCTGGGCTATGGTACTTCCAGACTGATTCATTTCATTCACTTTTCCCATGACCTCTTTCCGCTTGTATGTAACCACGGTCTCTATTGTAGTTCCAGAGGACTGCGGTAGGATCTTTCATAGGGCTCTGTGGTGCGCGGCTGATAACCACGAGCTCAGTCAGCCTTGGTGAAATTACGGGCCCGTGCGCCACATAGGTCCCATTTGGCACATACAATCTTGGCACATTCAAAGTGGCATTTCTTTCCTCGAATTTCTCGGGAGGGTTGTGGGTAAGCTGCTCGTTTCTTGGGGCCTTAGGAACATAAAGAACCACGTTCTTAGCAGGTGCTGCCCCAATCTTTGTTTCAACAGCTTGAGGAACTGGAGTAACTTTCTTCTCGATTTTGGCCTGTTTTACCGCTGCTTTGGGTTTTGCCCCCGTATCGGTGATGGCAATGATGGCCTTCAATGCTGGATCAAACTCCTCGTCGTCATAAATCATTCCAATGACCGGCCCATTATTGTGAGCCGGTAATAGATTGTTAGTCACATTAGGGATCTCTTCATCCCTCAGCACAATCCATTTTTTCTTCTATCAAGCTTTCAACCGCCCTTTTGAGGGTCCAAAAATCTTCTGTATCATGGCCTTCTACTCCTGAATGGTAAGCACATTTGGTTCCGGCCCCGTATGATAGGGACTCGGGATTCTGGCTGTTGGGAGTCACAAGTTGCAATAGACCCAGTTGGATTAACTTTTGAAGCAAACTGGAATAAGATTCACCAATTGGGGTGAAATTGGTTCTCCTGGGAGGCTCACGAGGGCGTGGATTATGTTGGTGTGTGTTTTCTGGTGGACGAGGATTATACTGAGTTGGATAGGGATGGTTATTTCTGGGAGGTGGAGCTCAGGCTTGGTTGTAATGCTGTTGTGGCCATGCGTAAGGTTGGGCATTCATCACCGCATAGTGAGACGGTGCCACGACATAGGCTGCATCTTGGTATGGATAATAGTGTTGTAGGGTTCTGGGCGGCAAGTAAGAGCGGTCAAATGATCGCGAGGCCCTCTTGATCCTGAAGCCATCATGGCTCCCTCCTCCCTCTTTTTATGATTGGCCAAACCCCATAAACCGTTCTAGATGCTTGGGAGGGGGCTTTCAAGGCAGCTTGACTCAATATTCGACTAGTTTTCAGACCGTGCTCTACTATTTCCCTGATTTTGATTACCTCAGCAAATAATTTGCCCATAGCGGACATCATATTCTAAAAATAATCAGCCTCTTGGGCCTGCAAGAAGACTGTAACCATTTCTGTATCGTCCATGGGTGGTTTTACTCTGGCGGCCTACTCGCGCCATTTGATAGCATATTCGCGGAAACTCTCCGCAGCTTTTTTCAAGTTAGATAGGGAGTTTCTATTTGGAGCAATGTCGACGTTATACTGGAATTGTCTGACAAAACCTCGGGCTAGATCATCCCATATGTGCCAGTGGGAGATTTCCTGATCCATATACCATTCAGAGGCGATTCCTGTCAGGCTTTCTCCGAAATAGACCATCAACAACTCTTCTTTCCCACCAGCCCCTCGTAGCTAATTGCAGTATCTTTTTAGATGAGCAATTGGATCTCCATGCCCATCATAATTCTTGAACTTTGGCATTATGAAGCCGGCAGGTAGATGAACATTTGGGAACATGCACAAGTCTGAAGAGGAAACACTTTTTTGGCCACTCAGGCCTTGTATGTTTTTTAAGCTTTGTTCCAAGCTTCTTATTTTTCGAGCCATTTCTTCCTACTCGGGGTTCCTTACCGCTCTTTCTTGTTCAATTGGGGACTCATATTATGGTTTTTGAGCGTACGAATTTGGAGTATTATGAGTTATGTCCGGGTGAAATTGTGGGTCCTGGAAGGTGAATGTTGAATGCTCAAAGCATGTCTTGGGCACGGTTGTTTGTGCCATGGTGAAGACTGATGGTGCAACGCACAACATTGACGGTGCTCCAGAGAACGGTGCCTTAGGGCGAACCACAAAAGGCATACCAATGAAGGATGATGTAGAAGGGTGCCCAAATGGGATAAATGGGTTCGTCATAGGGATGTTGGTGGTTCCAATTGTCCTTGGGACCAGCTCGGGGAACCCGGGAATGACGCTTGGCGGTTCCCTGCCATTGGACCAAGCGTCCCACATTTCCAACATGCGGAGATGCAACATCTTGTTTTCTTCGGCAGTTGCCATCTTGGTTGTGAAATAGCCAGCTCAGGGCTATCCTCAGTGTTAATGATGTTGAGATTGCTTTCTGAAGCCATTGAGATCTTTCCTTTAGATCTTGTAAAATAGGGCTGAGAAGCTAGATTACCGACAAAACCAACTACCAACTACCCTTTTCAGTTTGAGACATTTAACAGATAGGGAATCGCACATTGGGGATGCAATACACCTAAAGAGTTAAACGTTACTTCTGTGTGTTTGAATGGTTGCGTGTTTCATCCTTGCTCTTAAATGTCCCTTTTCACTCTTTACCTCTTTTCTTTCATTTTCATTCTCTTTTTCTTTTCTTTTCTTTTTTTTTTTGAATCTTTCATCTTGACTTTTTCTCTTTTTGTGGTTTTTCGCTCTTTCATTTTTTATCGAATTTTTTTCTTTCAATTTTCTCTCTTTTGTTGAGTTTCTCTTACATTAGGTAGGGCTATGATCGCATCCAATGGGGATAGCCTACGTATCATGACGCCGCATGAATCAGACCATTACGTAGTTCAGGAGAATAAATATAAAACGAAAGAAAAGAATACTTTTTGGGTTTTTTTTCAAAATTTCATTAATAAAAATCTTTTTTGCTTTTTCCATTAAAAAGACTCGGAGATATTGATGACTAAAAAGGGAAACATACAGACTCAAAAAAAGAAACAGACTCGACATGGATGAAAGGACGAATAGACTCGAGAAAACGTAAAATACAGACTCAAAAACTGAAAAATCAAGAACACAGATGAGTCTCAACTGTTATTCCGGGAGCTCGAGTGGCTTCAGCTGATCTTGGTGCAGGCCTTCTTGTAAGCTCTTCCTAAAGGAGCTCGAGGTCGGCCATGATCTGGCGAACGAAAGATAGTACCGAGTGGAAGAACATAGCTCGAGTCATATTTTCACACTCATGGCATTTCATTTCCTCGTAGTCAGCTATTTCCTTGATTCTAAGCTTGATAGTGCCCTTCTCCTGGAGCAATCGCCCAATCTGTTGCTCCTGGACTTCTACTATTTGCATGGCCTCATTGTTTTAGTTTTGCAACTCCACCGCACTTTCTCCCAATTGGTTAATGAGTGCATAGCAATATTCGCTCTCGGCCCTGAAGTCTTTCATTTGTTGACCCATCTTGTTTTCAATAACAGCCAACTCTTTCCTTAAGAGATCGACTTCTTTGTCATAATTTTGCTTCACCTAGCATGCTAGTCTTGTTCGTTCTTCTGCTTCTTTTCCCAGTTTCATTATCCTTGTATGAGCTTTCGCCAAATCTTTCTCAGCCTTTGACAGGTTGGCTGCATAATCGTGCACTTTTCGTCTTAGGTTGCTCACGATATTTTCATCCCTCTCACTCCTCACAGGCGTTTCAGCTACTATCTCATTTCCTAGAGTTGGGCTCGAAGCACCTCGTTCTCACGGGTCAACCTTTTCTTTTTTACCTTTAGCTTCTTGCGCTTGTAAATCATTCTCAAATGCGAGGTTTCTCAACTTTTATTCTAAGGAGTGAACGGTTGCTTGATATCCCTTTTCTTTTTCTCCCCAGGCCAACTGTTCTCGGATTTACCATGAAAAGTCTGAATATGAGGCCTTTTGGCAGGTCTATCGGGCTCGGACTCGGGCTCTGGCTCATCATCAATGTGAGACCTTTTCTTGAACCACATAGCATAGCCTGAGTCTACCTTATCTCTTGCGGGATCTGGCACCTGCGTATCATCTTTCAAGTACCGACAGCCATTCCAAACTTGTTGGATTAAAGTCTTGGGGAGTGGAGCTACTAGGTGTAGCTCAATGACTTGGACAATCAAATCTTCATCCTCCGGCACCACTTGATACCTTCCTAGCTTTCTTAAAACTCTCTACGGTGCATACGGTTGGACACTTCTCAAACCCATCAATAACAAATAGCTTTTTGAAGTTGTCATGTGTATCACTTCCCTTACATAAAGTCATCCCAAAGTCCATTCAATTTTACTTGCCTTTAGAGATCTTAGATAGGATATCCACGCTTCAACCCCTTCTGGAGAATTGTAATATTTTACTCTTTCCTCGTAACCTTTGATGAAATTTTTCTTGTTCGGGCCGTAACTCATGAATGTGGTGTGATGGTGGAGATGCTCAATCAACCACATTTGCAATAGAATATTGCACCCTTCGAAGAATTTTGCCCCGGATTTACACAATGTCAATGCTCGATAAATGTTTGACAATATAATTGGAGCAAGTGTGTGATCTTCTTTGGTAGTGAGGACTTGCCAATTCTGGCCATGCGGATATCAATTGTCCGTTCTTCATTTGGGAAGACCATAATTCCCATAAATGCCACTATGAAAGAAAAGCGACGATGAATTTGTCGTATGTCCTTATTTTGCTTGTTGTTAGGCCTTTTTCATGTATTTCAAACCCATTTGAGTGCCGAAACCTGGAATACAGGAAGTAAAAGGAACAACATCCTTTGTCTATATTGTTTTCCCTGATTTGCTTACTGATACTCAGGAGATCAAAGAATCGGTGCACAGAGAGAGACCTCGGGAATACAAATTGCTGATTTCTCAAGTCCCGGCTGAACCCAGAATATCCGGCTATTTCTTCCAAAGTGGGAGTAAGCTCAAAATCCCAGAAGCAAAAGACATTGTGAACGGGGTCCCAGAAAGTTACTAAGGCCTTAATCAGATCATCCCGCGGTTTGACTTTTATAATATCTATAAGAGCACCCAGATGCTTTGTTACCCAATGCTGACCATCTTTATCTAAGTACACCACCACATTTGAAGCTGTAGTGGAGCATGCTCTACAACCGTTAATGGTGGGTTCTGGACAGTGTTCATTTTGTACCTGTGAATGGTTAGGGTTACGGTTGACTCTAGTCCAAAAGACAAACCATGGGACTCTTTTTGCAAATCAACCTTTCAATTGTCTAAGGCGAAATCAAAGGGAGGGTGGCTATTTTCGCAAATATTAGCCCTAAAGCAATAGTGCCTATTTTTTTTGCAACAATGGCCCCTTCACACTTTAAAATAAAGTTTGAGGCCGGGGAAAGGGCACTTTATGGAAAAAAGTAATGCCCTATTGACAGACATGTCAGTTTTTGTGAGAATAGCCCTTCAATAATTTTGGAGATGTTCTAAGGCTATTCCGGCAAAAATGGCCCGGGACGCAACCGAAGCTGGGTTAGTTTACTCAATTGACCAAAACACCGGACACATTTATTATTTTGGTTATTTTTGCAAAAATGAGGCCAAACCCTATGTAGGTTGCCTACATATCTCACATCCAGTGAGAATCAAACCTGCGTAGTTCGGTCAGTTTTGACACAAAAGGAAAATATGCTTTTTTGACTCATTTTGAAATGGCTTTTTTTTTTACTTTCAAATTTTCTTTTTTTTTCTTTCAAAAATTCGGCAGAGTTTCGAGATTTTTCTAATTACCAGGGTTTTTCAGAACCACGAAAATTTCTCTCTCCTACCTCACTCTTAATTTTTCTCTTGATTTTCTTTCTCTAGCCGATCAACATGCAAGCCAAAACAAATAAATGCACAAATAGCACGTAGGATGCATCAGGATGGTCTTTTATTTCGGGTACACCTGTCCTAGACGGACCCAGCCCCTATGTTGAGTCCCCAAAGTCAAATGCAGGTGACACAACAAACGTTCCTACTAGGGATCTGACATGAGGCTATGTTATTCTAGGTTTAAAAACCTTGGGGATGTGTTCTAGACATGGCTTATCCAAGCGGACAGCTCGAGCCGAGGTGGGGGCAATGTACCGGGAGCACGAAAGTCTACCCGGCCTAGTTGCTGATCCAGCCTCGTTCTATTTGGTACGACCTCTAACAAAAAAGTGAGTCATGCGTACGTATGCACCATATCTTTAGAAGACTCAGAATGGAGACGTGAGAAGACAGTTTAATACAATTCAAATAATATCAAAGCGGTAAATGAGCGGCAATTAGCACATTAGGCCCAAAAACACAGTAATAGCAACAATAAAAAAACCAAGCATAAATTACATTAACAAGCTCGAATTCTGAACCCTGAACCAGAGATTCTGGGTTCGATCCTAGCAGAGTCGCCAGAGCTGTCACACCTCCTTTTTCCCGAGGGATAGGGAGTTTTTTCAATTAAAATTATATTATTCAAAATAGGATTATATATTTTATTCAGAGTCGCCACTTGGAATAATTTTATGGTGTCCCAAGTCACCCGTTTATTTTAAATCTCAAATCAAGAAAATTTGACTCTGTTTTAAAGTCTGCAAAAACTAGAAGACTGGGTAAGAAATTCTGTTAATCCGGGAGAAGATGTTAGCCATTCCTGAGTTTCGTGGTTTTAGCACGGTCGCTTTAATCATACCTGGCTTAATTAATTGTGTAATTACGTATTTTAGAACCTACGTGTATTTATCCTTTTTGGACTTATCTTTGAAACGGATCACTTGTGCGTAAGTCCGTTTTGTTTAGTGTGCTAAAAGTCATGTCACACGTACGTTTACACAATTAATAACACCTCATTAATATTAAAGGTTTTTCGCCAAAGTCGCGTGAACGCGTACCTTGATTTATTTTGGAAATCATGATTATGTCATACGAACGTGTACACAATCGTGATGATAGGTTAGAACGCGCCTAAGGCATTCTACGAATATTCATAAATTAATTATCGTAAACTAGTTTGAGATTTGTATGAAGTCTTTGCATATGGATAAACTTTGTATTATAGGAGGTACATTTTAATTTTTATAAAGGAACTTTGTGATTTAAACACTTCTGTTCAAAGCCACATTATGGGGGAATTATTTGGTGGAAATGGGCGCGAAATCTAGACTAATGGAAGCAGATAACATGAATTGACTTGCTTCCAAAACTTTAGGAAACAATTATAGGTGTCGACCACTTAACTACAGAACCAACATGAATTAATTGACAAAGAAAGAATGAACTAATATGATGAACGAGTAAACCATAGGTTCAAAATTGCTATAGACTAATATTAGAATTACAGACAGAAATAATTTGGTTAATTGCATCCAAGCCTTAAATGGGCTCTTTTCTTAAAGCTCAGGACCTGGCGCTCATCAACCAGAACAACATGGCCATTGTACCCCTAGGCCCAATTAAATTGACTCGAATTGCAAAACTACCCAAAAGTTACTGCGCACAAATTAGAATGAAAATTAAGGTAATTTACATTGTCGTAAAAGTTGATTAACTGATAATAAACTACTTTAAACTAAGTGACCAACTCAAGCTCTAAGAAATCGGATCTTATTATATTAAACATTCATATCAATTTCCGTTGTTGCTTAATAACTTGAACCTTTAAAACTACATAATTAAATCTCTATGACTAATACTCCCATTCAAGTGACACCATGGAGTTTATCACTTTAAACTCTTGCATTTAGAACTTATTGAGCTGGGCTTCTTCCGGAAGAATCTGACCAACTGGTGGTCAGTATCACAGGCATATCACCCTTTGAATCTCCTTACGAGCATGAATCATTATTAACAAACGAGGTAAAAAAATTAGCATTGAATATGTTCATACCAAACAGATGACTCCTAAAAGACTTAATTTAAACATACCAGCAAGTATTGTACAAAACACTGGAGATTTAAACCATCTTAAACAGTCAAACATACTAATCTTAAATAAACAAGCACAAATATAAAATAAAGAAGATCATGTTTTCATTTCATTAATTCAAAATAGAAAAAGATAAGTGAAAGTTCACATACCTAAGAGAAGAAATAACCGTCATAAACAGCAACAACAAGCAGAATAAAGAAAAAGGAAATAAGCCTCTGAAACAAAACCAACTATTGCTTGATAGACCAAAAGCAATGAGAAACAGAAGTTGATGCCAAACTCAAACTTCAAACCCAGAGACTTGAAGCCCAAGATATTCGAGAATGAGACAAACTAATGAAACTCTTTTAGTTTTTTTTTTCTTTCTAAAAATCCAAAGTTGAAGTTCCAGGAATTTTCTTTTCTAAAAATGAGAGTAAAAGAGAGTGAAGTTTTAGAAAATCAGTCTGCGTGAGGGAATCAGTGTAAAGTCAGCCTGAAAAAATGAAAGAGAATTTTGATTTTTTTTAGAGAATTCCGGTCCCCCTCTACAGGGAATTAGAGGTCTTATATATAGTGTCATGTGTGTCCTACATGAGGAAAAAGGGAGGGAATATAGGAGAATATGTCAGCTGAAATTTGGGGATAAGGCATCTTTTTTAACTGAAAATGGACAGCTGTCCTTCAACCTATCTTTTTCTTATTTTTTTTTTTACCCCCTAACTTCTGGATTTACTCTTAAATCCTCAGATAACAAATCTTTCCTACTTCTTTTAAATTCAATTACAACTGGACAAACGATCAGACCTAAAAATCAAACAAAATTGACAATTGTACCAATTAATCGGGTAATATATTTTTGTCACCAAAATTGATCCTAAATTAATTAATCTAACAAATCATGCAATTAAACAAGTCATGTAAACTTGAGGCTATGAATCAATTTTTTGATTTTTTTTTTTTGAAAAACAACATACTTTAAGTAAACTGGAAGAATAGAAAATGGATTAATTAATGAGGAAAGAAAAGAGAGAAATTACCTACTAACCTTAAAGAGAGACGAACATAGAACCCCGACGAAATCCTGATAACCAAACACGAAACCAACCAAAAATCCAATCTCTGAGATACGACATGAAATTTACATAAAAGTATAGCTCTCATCAAGAGCTTTCCAATGACGTAAATTTCGATCATAAACGGGTGGGGGAACGGGTCGAGTGATTAGAGGAGAAAAAAGGCGGCTAGGGTTTAGTTTTGAGATCTGAAAATTGACGAGTTGAGGAGGAATTGGAGGAAACTACAAATGGATTTGGACTAGGGGGTTTGGGGATTGCAAGGTGAAGGTTTGGGGTGGTGGCTGCCGGTCAGTGGTGGGTTAGGGTGTAGTGGCGGCTAGGGTTTCATAGGTTTTGAGATAGATGAAGAATGAAGGACTTCTTTAGGTTTGGGG
>MCJB01024804.1:299224-323832 GCA_002018475.1 Nicotiana obtusifolia
GGTTTGGGGGGGGGGGGTTCAGACAGATTTATGTAGGGAAAGGGGTTAGTTCCGATCCGTTAGATCTGGGGTGATCAACGGTGGGGATTAAGCGGGAGGAAATGGGGTCGTTTGGTTAAGGAGGGGAGACGGGCTGGGTTTAAGGCAATTGGGCCATTTTAAAGTCGGTCCCAATCCGATTTGAAGCTCAAAAATAGCCCCTTTTTTTTCTTTCTTCAACAATTAACAAATTTCAATTAAGCCATTTTACTCAATATTCCAAATTAAACTTATTTTGTAAAATTGACCTACTTACTGTTTTCTATCATCTAATTAATTAACTTAACACTAATTAATTTAAAACTAAAAGCTAAAGTGTAAACATGACCATTGTATTTTTGTGATTTTCATTTGATAATGTACTTAATTAATGTAATTAAATCTGTCACGACCCGAATTTTCCACCCTCAGGAGTCGTGATGGCGCATACTAGTGAAAGCTAGGCAAGCAAATCAACCGAATTATTTGCCTTGTTTCCATTTTTAAATTTGTTACAACTTAAAACTAAGAACTAATAAACAGCATAACTTAACGAGCGGAATAATAAAATTTCAGACTTTAAACCACCGTTAATAAAATCTCCTTAACGAAACTACCCAAGATTTGGTGTCCCAACTTCACAGACTGTCTAAGAGCACTACAAAAAAGGGTCTGAAAGAAACAACAAAATACTGTCTCTGGGACTACACAAAAGAAACAGGTAGAATAGATAGCGGGAGACACCAAGGCCTGTGGACGCCTGCAGGACTACCTCCGGTCGCCTGATAAGCAAGAAGCTGGAAGCTCCCTATGGTCCGAGATCTGCAGCGCTGGGATCTGCACAAAAGAGTGCAGAGTGCAGTATCAGAACAATCGACCCCATGTGCTGGTAAGTGCCTGGCCTAACCCCGGCGAGGTAGTGACGAGGCTAGGACCAGACTCTAGATAGACCTGTGCAGTTATATATATATATATATATATATATATATATATATATATATATATACACACACATCTACAGCGGAAAGATAGAAGTGATTAAATAATTAAGGCTGGGGAAGGAAAACATAATTCGGGGTAGTAGATAAAACAGATCATCAAAGAATAATAAGGAAACTACAATTTAACTTCTAACACGAACAAAGAGAAATACAGGCAACTTTCACTTTCAGTTCCATCTTGTTGCAGGCGTGCAACCCGATCCCATTTCTCATATCTTGTGGTAGGCGTACCACCCGCTCCCATTTACATCATATTTTGTGGTAGGCGTACCACCCGCTCCCATTCCATCATATCTTGTGGTAGGCGTACCACCCGCTCCCATTTACAAGTCATCACAAAAATCACAAGAAATCCCGACAAGGGAACAAAAGCAATATAATAACTTCCCATCAAGGGAACAACAATATTAAAGTAAATATCCCGGCAAGAGAGAATCAGCTATAACCAATCTTAACTCAACTTCTACTCAGCTCAACTAATGTTAATACTCAATTGTAAATAAAGTTCACGATAAATAAACTGAATTCTTGCTCAACATCGAGAATCATCAATTAAGGCTTTCGTAGTATCATTTAAGAACACAACAACTATCCCTTTAAGACTCACGGTCATGCTCGACACCAACGTATAGATACTCGTCACCATGCCTATACGTCGTACTCAACAAGAAGAAATTAACAAATAGGACACAACTCCTAATCCCTCAAGCTAAGATTAGACCGGACACTTACCTCGCTTTGCAGCCAAATTCAAGATTCCAACAAACCTTCGCCTTGAAATTTTGTGTCCGAAGGCTTCAAATCTTAGTTAAGCTTTCCAATGTCGAAATATAAATTCCAGCAATTCCGATATCGACAAAATTCCAAAACCTTCAATTATATTTTTCGATAAATCAGTCTCCCTGTCCTCAGTTGCAATGTGACGTGGTTGATGCCTTTCCATGGAGTCTGGAACAAACCTTAAATCTAATTGGTTTGATGTTCTTTCGAAAACCCCGTCGCAAGTTTTTTTTTAAAGGTAATCTTCTGTGGCGCTTGAATCACATTCCACCATAGCATAATTATATCTTTTGTCAGCATACGTGTGTCTCCGGCAATCTTTTGTCATTTAATTGGAATACGACAAATCCCATAAGCTTTTTACAGTGGAGATGATATACTAATGCCATGCAGTTGAAATTGTATGTAATTTCACAAACAGTCGCAACCAACAATTTACCCAATTTGAACTAAAAAAGAAAAAAATAAAAAGTCATAAACTGAGTAGCAGAGAAAAGATTCCAATGACAGAGGGAAGTTGAAGAGGAATTGAGTAGGTCGGAAAACCTGGATAAACGCGTCAGAACTATGAAAAATAATGTATTTGATAAGAAAGAGATACGAAACCCGAAGTCTTACATCTTTGTGCTCTTTTCTCTCATTATTTTCCTTCTTCTCTGATCTCCCCCTTTCTGTTCACTGTTTGTTTCCAACATGAACTGAGATACTACAATTTGACTCCTACTCAAATTAATAATGGTAGTCTGAGAAGGGAAGACGTGTTTCAGAGTACTACTTGAATTAAAATTGTGGTGATACGAATCTATACAATAATCAACTGTGATGAATTCATATGTTCTACCAACTGCCACATGTAGTGTAGTAGATCAACTATGTTCTCCATTTCACATTTTAATCTTTTTTTTTTCCACATAAAAATGTTCTGAAAAATTATATAGACTGCACATGCAAATCGAGGTGAGGTAAAAAGGAGACTTTTCAAGCCTCGGAACACTGAATTCAATCTAAAACAAGTGATGACCCTTTGGGTCGTCACAGTTGCGTGAGTTGATTCTCCAGGAGGCTCATAGTTCGGGGTACTCTATTCATCCAGGTACCGCGAAGATGTATCAGGACTTGAGACAACATTACTGGTGGAGGAGAATGAAGAAGGACATAGTAGAGTATGTAGCTCGGTGCCTAAATTTCCAGAAGGTGAAGTATGAGCATCAGCGTCCATGTGGATTGCTTAAGAAGCTAGAGATTCCGGAGTGGAAATGGGAGCGGATCACTATGGATTTTGTTGTTGGGCTTCCACGGACCTAAAGGAAGTTCGATGCGGTTTGGGTGATTGTGGATAGGTTGACCAAGTCGGCTCATTTCATTCCAGTGATGACTATTTATTCTTCCGAGCAGCTGGCTCGAGTTTATATCCGTGAGATTGTCAGGCTTCATGGTGTACTGGTATCTCTCATATATGACCGGGGTACGCAGTTTACATCGCGATTCTGGAGGGTCGTACAGTATGAGTTGGGTACTTGGGTTGAGTTGAGCACAACATTTCACCCTCAAACGGATGGACAGTCTGAGCGTACTATTCAGATACCAGATGATATGCTCCGTGCATGTGTGATAGAGTTTAGGGGGTTCTTGGGATCAGTTCTTGCTACTTGCGGAGTTTGCCTATAACAACGTTATTAGTCGAGCATTCATATGGCACCGTATGAGGCTTTGTATGGTAGGCGGTGTCGGTCTCCAGTGGGTTGGTTCGAGCCGGGCGAGGCTAGGCTACTGGGTATAGACCTGGTTCAGGATGCTTTAGAGAAGGTTAAGGTGACTCAGGATCGACTTCGTACAGCCAATCTAGACAGAAGAGTTATGCGGATCGGAAGGTTCACAACGTTGCATTCATGGTTGAGGAGCGGGTCTTGCTCCGGGTTTCGCCCATGAAGGGTGTTATAAGGTTCGGAAAGAAGGTCAAGCTGAGCCTAGGTATATTAGGCCTTTTGAGATTCGTGAGAGGGCTGGAGAGGTGGCTTACAGACTTGCACTACCACCTGGTCTCTCTGCAGTTCATCCAATGCTCTATGTTTCCATGCTCCGGAAGTATCACGGCGATCCGTCTCATGTGTTAGACTTCAGCTCAGTCCAGTTGAACAAGGATCTATCTTATGTTGAAGAGCTGGTGGCCATTTTGGAAAGGCAGGTTCGGAAGTTGAGGTCAAAGAACATCGCTTCAGTGAAGATTCTGTGGAGGGGTCATCCTATCGAGGAGGCGACTAGGGAGATCGAGCATGATATGCTCAGCCGTTATCCTCATCTTTTCACCACTTCAGGTATGTCTCTATACTCGCTCGAGGACGAACGATTGCTTTAAGAGGGGGAGGATGTAATGACCCGGCCGGTCGTTTCGAGAGTAGTATCCCCAAACCCCTAATTATTGCTCCCTCTACTTCATTTTTTGGCTATGTAAGTCGCCGGTAAGATTTATTTTTGGTTTCGGAGTGTTATGTTACATAGAGTCCCTAAAATGGAAGCTTAACTTTTAGGAATTTGACCGTAGTGTGAATTGTATGAAGACAACTCCGGAATGGAGTTTCGACGGTTCTTATAGCTCCATAGGGTGATTTTGGTCTTAGGAGTGTGTTTGGATGTCGAATTGGAGGTCTGTAGGTCATTTTAGCATAAATTGGCGAAAGTTGAAAAATTTGATGAATTTGGAGAAATTTGACCGGGAGTGGACTTTTTGATATCGGGGTCGGATTTCGATTTCGGAAGTTGGATTAGGTCCATAATGTCAATTATGACTTGTTTGCAAAATTTGAGGTCAAACGGACTTGATTTGATAGGTTTCGGCATCGGATGTAAAAGTTTGAAGTTTTAAAGTTCATTAGGCTCGAATCGATGCGCGATTCATGTTTTTAGCGTTATTTGATGTGATTTAAAGGCTCGACTAAGTCCGTATAATGTTTTAGGACTTGTTAGTATATTCGGGCGGGGTCTCGGAGGCCCCGGGTGTGATTCAGACTTGAACCCGGAACAAAATTGGACTTGGTGCAGTGCTGAAGCATTGTTGTGTCTGGTGCAATCGCACCTGTGCATTTTAGGCCGCAGGTGAATAACTGCAGAAGCCACCATCGAGCCGAAGAAGTGGAATTTGGACTGCCCCGCTAAGACCGCATATGCGGTCAGAGTCCCGCAGAAATAGACTTGCAAAAGCGGGCATTTGGTCACAGAAGCGATGCTAGCTTGGCCCGGCTGGGATCACAGGTGCGAGGTAAGGGCTACATCTGTGCGTCCGCAGATGCGGAGGTAAGACCGCAAAAGCGGATGAGCTGGCTTGGGCTGTGGTTGCAAAATCAGGATATTCGTTGCAGATGCGGGCTCGCATGTGCGAGCCCTGGTCCGCAGAAGCGGAAGCCTGGCCATAAGTGAAATCCACACCTGTGTTGGTTTTTCCACAGGTGCGACTGGGAGCCCGCAGAAAAGAAATCGCCAGGCAGAAAAGGGCCGAGTCCGAGGGTTTGATTTAATTCTCCATTTTTGAACCAAGAGAGCTCGGATTGAGGCGAAATTTCGAGGGTGTTTTAAAGGAAACATTTGGGTGAGGATTCTTGACTTGTTTTTTTTTTTATTAATATCCACTAATCCATCATTAATTTCATCATTTAATTGAGGTATTGGGTTGAGAAATTTGGGGGAGAAGTTGAAAAGTTTTTAAATTGAATTCTGAGATGTTTATTGAGATTTTTGTATCGGATTTGAGTAATTTTGGTATGGGTGAAATAGAGGTTGAATGGTGTTCATATTTTGTGACTTTTACCTAATTTCGAGACATGGGCCCAGGTCAACCTTTTTGGCTAAAATTTTAATTTCTTGCTAAAGTCTTGATTTCATTAATTATATTAGTTTCTTATAGCTATATTTATTGTATGTAATTGCTTTTGGTTAGATTTGGGCCATTCAGAGTCTGAAAGTCGAGAAAAAGGCATTCTTATTGACTGATTGAGCTAGGCTTGAGGTAAGTGGCTTGCCTAACCTTGTGTGGGAAAAATCCCCTTAGGGTTGGTACTATTGTAACAAAATTATGTGATATGTGAGTGCCGTGTACACGAGGTGACGAGTGCGTACACGGGTTAATTGTTGAAAATTCAGTTTTTACTGAACAGTAACCTGTTATATCTTAAATGAGTCATCCCAGCATGTGTAATTATCATGTTTAGCCTAATATCGTATGTCCACGTGTCTTAAATGCTTATTTGAAATCTGTGCAGCATGCCTAGTTGAATTCTTATTTTTCCTTGATTTGTATTTAGTCTTAAATTGTAGGATTTCTTGCCGTTAATTGTTGTTTCCATCGGTTTCGGGTTGTGTGTTTACTTTTGAGACTACGAGGCGGTACCTCGGGAGATCCCCGTTGCATATTTACTTTTGGGACTACAAGGCGGTACCTCGGGAGATCCCCTATTGAGTATTTACTTTTGGGACTACGAGGGGGTACCTCGAGAGTGCCCTTGTTGTTTACCCCTATTTGCTGTGTAGTTTCCTCCTCTGTATTTCTCATTGTTAAATTCTCAGTCTTTCGTTATATTACTATATCTTCTGCCTTAATTATTATATTCTAGCAGGGTCCTAACCTGACTTCGTCACTACTCTACCGAGGTTAGGCTCGGCACTTACTAGGTACTATTGTGGTGTACTCAAGCTACTCTTCTGCACATGTTTTGTGTGTAGACCTAGGTACCTCCTACCAGCCCCGCTATTAGTAGAGAGTCATGCTGCTGCTATGGAGACCTCAAGGTATATCTGCTAGCGGCCGCAGACCTCGAAGTCCCCCTCTGTCCTTTTATATTATTCTACTTTATTTTTTCTAGATACTGATGTATAGAGACAATTAGAACAATTCCTTAGAGCTTGTGACTTGTGACTTGTGACTACCGGGTCTTTGGGAGATGTTATACTGAGAGTTGTTGGTTTTACTTGTATGTGTTGAGCGGCAGTTTTCGAATATATATATTGATGTTGTTAAGGTTTAGCCATTATTTCTATTATTATTTCAGTTATACCGTAATTGTTAGGCTTACGTAGTCTTAGAGACTAGGTGCCGTCACAACATCTTACGAAGGGAGATTTGGGTCATGACAGATAACCATGAATTTTATAGCAAGTGTCTCTTGTGTGACCTTTGTAGTTACCTTAGTCACAAAACAGATTGTTCTTCTTAGACTTATAGTTGGTGGCAGACTGAGAATTCCTTTTCCACTGAACATAGTTACACCCTCACTCACTTCAGATGTGTGAGTGAAATTAGCCACAAATCTTCGACTCTCTTCTTCCACAATCATAGAATAATGTTGTTTATAGTTGGAGCGAGGCTCATCACCATAATTTAGTTACTAGATTGAGATTAAGTCTCATTTAAGCCCATAAGAAATTGCAACAACCAGTGAGTTCCAAAGTGTTCTGCATATCTCTTCGATTCTTCACATCCACAAACAGGATAAGGCATGAGTGCATCAAACTCTGCCCAAAGTTCCTTCAATTTTGAGAAATAAATTGATACAGATGAAATGCCGTGAAATAGAGTAGTAATTTGCATGTGTAAAAATAAAATTCTAGACCTATTGACTTTATCAAAACTCTCTCTGAGATCAGCCAGCACTTTCTGAGCGCTAGATGCATACACCATGCCACTTAACAATTCATTACTAACATAGTTCATGATCCATGACAGAACTATGGCATTACATTTTTTCCACATTTCATGTAAATAAGGAGGAAACTTCTCCTTAGTGTATCTACCATCAACAAGCCCTAACTTGCTCTTTTCAAATAAACTAACTCGCATAGAGCTACTCCATAAAGCATAATTCTCATGCCAAGTCAGCTTAATTGAAATAAGAGAGCTACCTGGAGTGTCACATGATTGAAGGAACAATGAATAATGTTGATAAATGATTATAGGAGCTGTAGAAGCTTCTGGAGACACTGCGTTCAAATTAGCTGTATTTGAACCTCTATTTGAGCTATTTTCTTCTATCGCCATTAATGAACATATTAAACTCAGTTAATTAATCTACGAGAAACAAAGATTCTATTGTTCTAAGACAGTTCAAATCCTAACTCGGATGAATTGAAAACAAGCAGAGATGAGTTGAGAATTCAGTTGTATCAATTATGAAATTAACTATATTGAGTTGAGATTTGAGAGATCGGCGTAGCTTGGATCAATTACGTCAGCTCTGATAACATGTTAAGTAACTGAATTCACCATTGAAGCAGAGAAGCTAGAGAGAGAAGGAAACGAAAATTTTCTGTTTCATTCATTTCAACTAACTGAAGAGAGGAATACAATGTCTAATATATAAATAACTAATCGAGTAACACACTTTAACTTATAGTTGTCACCACATAATTAGACAGCTGAATAACTAACTAACTATCAACTAACTACCTACTTAACAAACCATAAAAGAGAAAATTCCATAACCAAATTCTTCCCTCCCCTCCGGAACACTTGATGTCCTCACCTTATTAAGGAGTATCACATGCATTAGTAAACAGGAACTAAATCAAATGGATAAAGAAAATGATGAGAAAGGAAGGAATATCGAAACAGGAGGCTTAAAAAAGGAATAATTTTGGAGATATTTGCTCACATTTTACTTCATAACACTAAGTTTTCCTATGGTTTACAATATTTTTTACCCTCCTTATTTTAATTTCTTATAGTAATTCTATTAACCTATTTATTACTAATGTAAAATATTTATAATGATATTTTCATCTTACATTTTTTAAGCATTATTTTGTAACTTATTTAATATGTTCTTGTTCTATAATGTAAACTTTGATATAAAGGTAGATGATAGAGTATATCTTATGGGTTTGTTCCACTAGTAATTTGGCTCAGGCATTCTATATGTATTAGAAAAATATTTAAATACTTTTGAATCCAATAAATCAAATTGGTATGGTAAAATTCCAAACTCTAACTCCTAAAATTTAACCTGGAATCTGCCTATGCTTTGGTACATATATTATTATTCCAAGTATTTTGAGTAATGTTTCATTTTTGGGATTTTTATCATCCTATATTATAAACTTTATTACCCACCCTAATCAAGTTTTAACTTAATTGCATAGGCATATATAATGTATCAATTATATACAAATTAGTATCAATGAATATCCCTTTATATTAGGAATTGAATAAGGAATCTCTTCGTCTCTCTTTGTCTATCTTTGTTTATCTTTGTCTTTCTTTCTCTCTCTCTCTCTCTCTTCCTCTCTTTCTCTCCTCCTCTGTTCTTTCCCCAATTTTTCTTTCTTCATTTTTCTATGCTTCTTATCCTCTCCCTCTTAGCAATTTTCTTTCATGTTGCCTAATTGGTGTTCGAATTGAAACTATCGATCAATAAATTTTGAATGTGTTTGAATCTCCACCATTGACAACTATTAAAAAGCTTCGAAGCTTTGAGTTCGAATTTGGATTTTCAAAAACTATTATTTGTTTGGATTGTACAAATAATTAAAAATATTCTTTGAAGCTTATATCTCAAATTTGAGGATGTTTGGTGAAGATTAGACTTGATTTTGGCTGAATTTCAGATTGAAACTCGAAGAAGAAGAAGATAAAGAAGAAGAAGAAGAAGAAGAAGAAGAAGAAGAAGAAGAAGAAGAAGAAGAAGAAGAAGAAGAACACATGACATACAATAGTTACGAAATTGTATTAAAGTTGTATGCAAATTATATTTAAATTGTATTATATTGTAGTTATATATTATTTTTGAATGTTGTGTGAAAGTTGAAAAATAGTTGTAGAATGTATGAATCGTTGTATGAAATTTGTATTTAAGTTATCAATACTATCTTTTTACATAAAGTTGTTGATATGTAGCCAAATTGTATTAAAAGAGGAAGTTTTGATTGGAATTTCAGAGAGGAAGAAGAACACACCACATACAAAATATATATAAATCATATACTAAATACATACAAAAGACATATTATATAAAATTTGTATGAAAATTATATTTAAGTTGTATGATATTGTAGATGTATTTAACTGGGTAAAAATAATGTATAAAAGTTGTAGATAAGTTATAAATAAGTGTATACTATATAATTAATTGTATAAAATTTATTTTTAGTATGTATGTTGTTGTAGATATATCAATTTGTATTAAATTTGTATGAAATTTATTTTTAAATTTGTATGTTGTTGTACCATATATTGTTCGAGATGCCGAATTTGAATTCAAAAAGCTTTCAACTTTTTAATGGTTGTCAATGATGAAAAATAAAATACCCTCAAATTTTATTGATCGAGCAATTCGAACAATAAATAGTGCAGCAAGAAAGACAATTTCTTTCAATAGTCATGTTTAGTTATGTAAAGAACTGAACTAAACAGACCAATTGGAGACCAAGCTATTTTGGGCTTAGAAGAGTTATATACACAAGGACAAGGTCATTATATTTTAATTCGAAGACCTTCATTTATTCCCCCTAACACCACAAACTGCTCATTTCGTTCCTCAAGCCACGTGTATATTGTGCGGTTGTACCATCTTCCATCAACTCCATATCTGCAATTTCATTCACAAATTTTATTGAGAGAGAGAGAGACGGTGAGAGAGAGTGATGAAGAAAGAAGAAAAAATTGATGAGAGAGACAGTAGTGAATCGGGAAAGAGGAGAGGAGAGAAAAAAGAAAAAGGGTGTAATTGAACCCCCTAATTTAAGGCACTAATGATGGATTGTATATAATTTGCATGTAACCTTTATTTAGAGCGGATAATATATTAAATTAGGATAATTTTAACAAAAATTTAAAATATTGTATAAAAAGAAAAAAAATCCCTTTTTTTTGCATTGATTTGTAACTTTCATATCTTTTAAATAAATATCTGTAGAGTTAATGAAAAAAGTCTTGAAACTGACATTCCACCTTATATTAACAGGTAAAGTGCTGCGATCTACATCTCCTCCTTTTAAAAGAGTCAATCTTTGATTGTGAACCAATCATATTTACACAGTCAAAGAAAATATTATTTGTATCTAATAAATAACTTTTATTAATTAGAACAATTTTATATTCCCCCTTTTCTCCATTGAAAGTTGAAATATGACCACTAAAACTAGAAGAAATTTTTTTTCATTTAATACAGGAGAAAATAAAAGGCTTGAGGCTTCCTCGTCTGATAATTATTAGACGACGACGATAACAACAGACCCAGTGTAATCTCACAAGTGAGATATAAAAAAAATAATATATACGCAGACCTTACCCCTACTTTCAAGAAGGCATATAGATTATTTTTGAAAGACACTCGTCTTACGAAAGATAGAAAGAAAGGCAGCAGCAATAACACTAGTTATAAAACCGCAAAAATATAAAGATAAAAAACTAAAACTGAGTATTGTAATCAGAAGGCCGAAACAAAAGCAACGACAAGTAATCACATAAATCACAGAATACGAGAGTACATAAATAACGCCAACTCATGTACTAAAGCTACTGTTACATACAAGGACAACGCTAGACAACCTATTCTAACCCTTTACCTTTATTTTCAACTTTCGCATCTTTCTATCCATGGTCAGAAGCTACTGTTAGAAAGCGGAATGTATATTTTTAGCCGTTTTCAAAATAATAGCCGATAATATATTTATATATATAAAAAAATACGTATATTTTATATTTTTTTTAGCTAAATAATACAATTAGATTCGACAGAGCGACCATTTGTGTATTTTACCTAAATAAGAATGAGGGACCAACAAAGATTGTGGTGAATTTATAAGTAATTCTCAATCATATATTTTAGAATTGAATCCTAATATGAACTCATGTATTTATGTATCAATGACGATAGATGCATTCGCTATGGTTTTAGCATTACGACGATTTACCTTCCAAATGTAATATTTTATGACGTGAATCTAAATTTAATTAGACTTACACGAATATCGAATATAATAAAAAATAAAAAATAAGAATAATGGGTTCTCAAATAAGGGAAGTGAGAAAGTGTACAAATGTCAGAAGGAGACAGATGAAAATCTTATCCAATCAGACAGTAAAAGAAGGATTCGCTGACTAGGATTCGTGTCAAACCCTATTCATTGTGTTTAATGTTATGGATAAGCTCTACTCATAAGTGGTGACCAATTCCTCGTATTTCCCACATATTCAACTTTTCGGTCTTTTTCTCGAAAGTTTATTAAACAAAATTCTTTTTTTTTTTCCAACAACAATCTAACAACCACGATCCTTTTCTTCATTTATGTATGTATATCTTAATGTACAAAACTTAAGGTGTAAAATAAATGTCTGAATTTTATGGTCTTAAATGAACAATAATAATAAATTAGTAAAATTTTACAAGTGAGATCTGAGAAGATTAATGTGTATGCAGATCTTATTTCTATTTCGAAGAAATAAAAAAGTTGTTTCCTATCGTCTTAAACGTATTTACTAAAATGTATTTTAATTGTTATAATCTTAAATATATTATCTTATTTTTATAAGAAATTAAGAATAAAATATTAAATATTAAATATTAAAAATTTATGCATTAAATATAAAAATACATTATTCATTTTTAAAGTTATCTTCATTTAACTTATACATCACAGATTCGAATCGTGAAAGTTGGAGTGAGCTGTTCACGTCATACCCTAAGGTTACGATCCTTCCGAAATCATGTAGGAATACATATAACTTTTGTGCATCGAGTTGCTTTTTGTTTAAATGATTCAAAAAATAAGTCAAAATACAGCTTAACATATGCAAGATTCGTAATGGATAATGCTGACACCTCTGTCTCTTCTTATCTTTCTATCTAATCTTCTTTACCTATAAATACTCAACAAATTCACACCCCCATCTCATATTAATTGACTGGTTTCTGTCTTTGGATATTACATTGTTTTTGTTAGATCTCTGTATTTTCCCATTCAAAAAAGGCAAGAAAAAATGTTGGCAATATTCAAGAAAGGTGTTGTTGATCCACCAAAGGAATTGCAGAGTCCAGCCTCATTGCAAGCATCAATCAAAGCTGCATCTCCTGAAGAAACTATGAAGAATTTCTTATCTGCAAATCCAAATAATGGATTTTCTGTTGGCTTTATGGATAAGGCATTTTTGGCCTATTCTAATCGTGCAAGTTCATATAACACTCTTCAAAGGTATTGATCCTCTCTCCTATAGATTTTATCTCATTAATCGTTTATACCAAATTAATAAATGCATGATACGATTGTTTGCACATGTACTTTTCTTATTTGATTATGGTTAATTAAAATATATATTTTCGCCTCAATAAATTACTTAATCATGGTGAATGATATGGTTTGGTTTAAACACCCATAAAAGAATAGAGAAAAATATTAGGGATCTTTATAGAAATAGCTTGTTGGATTCATTTTTTATTTCTTTCTAGCCATTATACAGTAATTATACATGATATACAAATATTATACATTAATTGGTTATTTTTAGTTTATGCGGTTGGGTGGTGGCTGGGACTACTTAAAATTTGGGTTGGCTGAGGCTTCACATGCAGTGGTAGAGCTAGAGCTAGAAGCCTGAATGCAAGTTTGGCCGAATCCAGTACAATATATTTGTGTTGAATTTTTTTTTAAATATGTACAAATATTAAATTTAGAACCTAATTAGTAGCTACTAAAATTATTTTTATGAAATCTAGAACCCATAAAGTTAAAATTTTGAATTCGCCTTTGTTTACATGCCTGCCTCATCCTGTCTCGCCTCGTTTGCCATCCCTACTTCAATAAGAAAAATTTGATTATCTGTTCTTGAATTTTCTAAAGTTTGTAATTTTCAGCCTACTAATAAGGGGAAATAATGCAAGTTATTTGATTTTTTTTTTGTAGGTTGTTCTGTGGTGTGAATGACATATACTGCATTTTCATGGGAAGTTTGAACAACTTATGTGCCTTAAACAAGCATTATGGCCTATCAAAGTGTGCTAATGAGGCTATGCTTGTAAGTGAAGCATATCGGACCCTCCGCGATAGAGGCCCATACCCGGCCCATGAAGTTCTCAAGGATCTTGAGGGTAGCTTTGGATTTGTGCTCTATGATCACAAGGCTGATACAGTCTTTGTTGCCCTGGTAAGTTTATATATTGGGAATATAGAAATATATGTCGGGGCGGAGCTAGAATTTAAGTTACGGTTATGGTGAATCTAGTAGTTTTGGTCTAAACTTTGTATTTGTCTTAAAATAATTTTTTATTGTATATGTACAAATTATTAATTTAGAACTCAGTAAGGTTATAAACTGCAAATCCTAACTTCGTTTTTTATAACATATATTTTTGTGTATTTTTATAAGGTTATAACATATACTTTTGTGTCACTGATTAATATCATGAATGGTGTTTTATGGATAGGGTGCTGATGAAAAGGTGAAGCTATTTTGGGGCATAGCATATGATGGATCTGTTATGATATCTGATAATGTGGATCACATTAAAGCAAGTTGTATCAAATCATTTGCTCCCTTTCCTGCTGGTATGTAGCTCAAATTCAAAAGTATTTTCCTAGATTTAGTGGGCGTTTGGACATAAGAATTGTAAAATTTCGAAAAAAATTAAAAAAAATTTCAAGTAAAAATGATATTTGAAAGTTAGAGTTGTGTTTGGACATGAATACAGTTTTGGGTTGTTTTTGAATTTTTGTGAGTGATTTGAAGTGAAAATTTTGAAAAATAGCCTTTTGGAATATTTCAAATTTTTGAAAAATTTCGAAATTCAAATGCTGATTTCGAAAAGAAAAAATAACTTTTTTGAAAAGAAGTGAAACTTTTCGTATTGCCAAACGGTCCCTTAATCACTAAGCTACAAAAATAAAAATTAAATTGTGCAAGCGCTACATGTTCAAACTTTGTCATGGACAAAGCCTAGTAGAAGTGGGAGGAGGGTAGAGGGCGGGTCCATATTTTTCGAAACTTTTAACCTTTACACCAACTATAGTCAGGCAGAAGTTCACAAAAAATTTCTCAAATATAAGATTGCACAACTAGAACTAAGCAGGGGACGGAGGTAGTGTATAAACTATGGGTTCGACCGAACTCAATAACTTATGACAGAACTCTATACATGTGCTAAAAATCTACTAGATACAACTATTAGATTTCGAACACAGTGCTCTAAGTGACATTCCGAATTCATAAACTTTTAGTTCTAGCCTCGCCTCGAGAATTAATAGTTGTGAAAATATTAACCTTGGATGTGATTGATGCTTTGTAGGGTGCATGTACCATAGTGGAACAGGATTAAAGAGCTATGAGCATCCAAGTTACAAGATGAAAGCAATGCCAAGAGTGGATAGTGAAGGGTCAATGTGTGGAGCTTATTTCAAGGTTGATGTCTACTCTAAAGTGAGTAGCATGCCAAGAGTTGGAAGTGCAGCAAATTGGGCAACTTGGGGCCAGTAGACATGATTTACACCTCATAACAGAAAAAAGACTATACAAACTTATTATCTTTGTTAGTGCTGTTTTATTCATTGTATTTCAAGCATTTTCATCTTCCAAATGGATCTCAGCTTTGTAAATTGACTTGAGGTTCCTAAATGGGAAGATTGTTTCTTTTAGTCTTTTTGTTTTTTCCCTTTATTAAGTTGTAGTAATCATTTTGGGGATTAACCTTTTGTATAGATCGAGGAGACTCTTTATTTCAAGAATAATTTTTTAAAAAAAAGGAATTAATTCTTTTTTTATATTTAAAAAAATTGAATATTGTGGACCATAAAAAAAATTACAAAATTAATTAAAGTAGAGCAGGGGAGTAGTACACTGAACAAATAAAGAGTATTTGTGAAATAAAGTTTTGTTTCTTTTCGAGTTATATTTCTTATTTTCCCGAGGAACAAAAGTTGTAATTTCACCGTTTACAAAACTAAAAATTAGGCTGGATGAACCTATTTTTTATATTACTGTTTTATATTTTGATCCTATTAAAAAAAGGTTTTAGAAAAAATAGTCACTAAGTCAAAACTTTAAAATAAGCTTTGCCAGAATTTGAAGCTCCTACCAGAATTTTGAAGAACCATGAATTTTGACAATAATCAGAATTTTAAGCACCAGAAATTATGACGATCACTAAAATTTTCAGGCATAACGCTGCAAAATCTTAGTGATCTGTTAGAATTTTTGATAAAATCTTGACGATTGCCATATAATATTGTAATTGTTATTTTACCTGAATTACCATAATTGTTTCTTTTTGTGATCTTTTTTGCTTTATACTGACGTTAACTTTTCGCTATTTATCGGTTATACCAGAACACATTCAATTTAATGAGATTTTCACTTCCCTTCATGTTAGCTTATGGAGTTTTTACTTGAAATACAAGTAAGATAATGATTAACTATACTTTCTGGAAAGAAGTTGAATAAGGTATTGAAGCAGATCACAGAAAAATAAAGTTTATTCGAATTTTTTTGAGAAAATGCATAAGTACCTTTCTATTCTATAGTCGGATTTTTAATTACATACTTTATTTTTGCGGGGGTTTTATTATTCTTTGAATTTTTTTTAAATGGAATTAGTCTACTCTTATTATTGATGTGATAGAAGATAGTGTATGTCACCCTCTTTAGAAGAGTAAGAAAGAGAGGAAATGTTGAAATTTTATTTTTATAAGATTTTTATAAAATTATTTTCCTACTGTTTCTTTTCTCTTGTTTTTCTTTTTCTTTTCTCCAGTTTCATTACTTATAGACTTGGTCGGAAATTAGCTTCGGCATTCTCCTTATTTTCCGGCGAGATCGAGTTCAAATTTTATGCTTTAAGTTTTATTTGTTGAAGCAGAATTTTGAATAAGGGTTTTATTTAATCAAGTGTACAAGAAAAGATTTAAAAAGAAGAAAGGTTTTAATTGTTAGTTGCAAAAAATATTCTCGCCCTGCTCGCCGTTTTTCGATCGGAGCCTTCGGCCTTTTAATGCTTCAGGTAATGAGGTGGGGAAGGGGAATCCTATTATTTTTTTTTAGTTAATCAAATTTACATAAAAAAGAGAGAACGAGGAAGAAGAATTTGGTTGTTGATTGTTGATTACCAGAAAGTTTTCTAGGAGCTCATCGTTTTTTTATCTGTCACCGAAAAATTATTTTGCACTGAAAAAGATGGAGTCCTTGAAATTCTGACTTGGACATATTTTGGGCATATTTTGCATGTTTCGATATTAATTTACTCTCATTTTTACCGCTCTTTGATTGTATTTTATATCTAATATATCCAATATTATGCAATTATGGAGATTATACCAATTATTTTATATTTGATAAATTAGAACAAAATATGAATGGAATGGAAGATATTTTCTCAAGGTTGGAAGAGCTGGTATGCACGTGAGTTGTGGTAAAATTGTGAAAAATAAAATATTAGAAGAAGTGCATTTGGTTGAGAAGGTTCTAAGTAAGCAATAAGAGACGAAACCTACAAAAGGAAGTTTAAAACCACGATAGGCAACTAATTGATTTGGCAGCAACGACAAAGATAGCAACAACGCGACGCGAGGAATTATTCTGGCATTTAAGATCGCGACACCCAAACTAGCGCGAGGTATTTCGCGCATTATGCGCAGCGACGCGCGGGTTCAGAGTTCGAACCTATTTTATCTCCTTTTTGGTCTTGGACTTGGTTATTTCGCCTAGACTTTTTCCTACACCTATGAATAGTCCTTAAACACAATTTTTACAGAACTTTTGGATGAAGGGAAAGCACAGAGCCGCATCGTGGAAGCCGGGTTTCATCTTTCTTCCACCAAACTTAGTAATTTTTATGTTTCTTTGTATGATTTGTTGTTTTGCTACCATGTCTATGTGGAGCTAAACTTCACGTTCTAGGGTTGTGGTTCTTTCATGACTATTCTTATTCGAATATTGATTTTAATTTCTTAGTTTATTTATTCAATCTTTCACTTAATTATTTGATTGCTTGATCACCAATTAAATACTATCTACTAATCTAGAATTAAACTCGAAAATGAAAATTCTAGATTGCATATAGGATTGAGTAGAGCAAGTTCTTGAACCTGAACATCGGGAAACGGATTCGCGGTTAGGATGATATATACCTAATTGCCTTGCTTGGTTGATTTACAGGAACTATAAATGTGTTCTTGTTAGTTCTAATTCCATAGACATATAGGCATTAGGTTAGCTTGAATAGCCGAGTAAGAACTCGATAGATTCTTATGAGCAATATTAACCATGTTAACCAATAAACTAGATAAATTAGTTAGTCAATTCAATGGATAGGAATGTTAGATAGCCCATAACCCTAGATCGTTTTCATCACATTGATACTTCCTCTGTTTAAAGTCCATTAGTTACTTTTTTTAGTTTAATTACTTTAGCATCACTATTTTTGGGTTTAATCTTTGTTTAGATAATTATGATAGTCAAATTTAATTAGTTAATAGTTAATCACAAGTCTTCGTGAGTTTGGTATCCGACTTTTAGTCACGTTATTACTTGACGACCGCGTATATTTGCGTGTGCATTTGGCCGCAACAAGAACGAGGAAGAAGAATTTGATTGTTGATTGCCAGAAAGTTTTCTAGGAGCTTATCGCTTTTTGATTTGTCAACAAAAATTTTTTTTGCACCGAAAAAGATGGAGTACCTGAAATTCTGACCATTATTTTTCAGCTTATATTATTTCTTTCTTTCTTTCTTTTTCTCTTCCTTCCACATAAATTACACTTTCAAGAAAAATTATACATACATAAAGCAAAATACATTCATATTTGGACAAAAAAATCTGTCACCGAAATTTTTTTCGCGCCGAAAAAAATTAGTCCTTGAAATACTGGCGACCATCATTTTATGAAATTGTGAAATCAGAGAAAAAAAAAATGAATAACATCACCTTGAAGAAACCAAATTTTTTTTTATCATAATTCTATTTCATTCTAAGTATTTATTCTTATAAAATCTAAAAAAATAATATTTTTAAACTTGTCAACTTCCCAGCTAAGTGGAATAAGGATCAAATTTTATCTCTACTGTTATGCCGCTGGTGATCAAAACAAAAAGAAAGAGAATGAAAAAATACAAAAAAAAAAATGAAAATAATTATTGAATGATAAGAAATAAGAAAAAAGGAAAAGAAAAAGAAGAAAGAATAAAAAAAAGTACTAAATATACATTGTGGCATTGCGTGTAGTTCATAGTTTGCCAAGAGTTTGGTTGTCTAGCTTTACAGCTTGTTTGGATGGTTGTTACATGTTGTATTGTATCGTATTGTTATTTTAAATGCAATATTATTTTGATTATTACTTGAATTTTATTGTATCATATCGTTATATCCGCCGTTACGTAATGACGAAAAGAGTCACTTTATGGAACGACTGATTTGGTGTGGTCGCGTCGTTTTCTTATTTTTTTTTCTCTCTTCTTGCCCTTTTTTATTATTAAAAAATTTTCATTTTATTCTTTACTCCACCTTTTTATATAGTAATATTACCTCTTACCTTACTCTTTATTTATAATATTGCAAGTTTATTCTTCATATCGTTGGTGCATAACATGATGAAATGACGTGAAACAATACATTCTATCCAAATATTGTATACATCAAGACGATACAGTACAATACAATACTATACAACACTATACGATATATTATGAAACGATATATAACAACTATCCAAACAAGTTATCGGGGTGGTATTTATTTCGTGTGAAAAAAGTTTCGGGGGTAATAAGACCCCGCAAAGATAAAATATTTAATTGAAAATACGACGATAAGTTAGGAGGATACTTATGCACTTTTATCCCTTTGTTCCAATTTATGTGGCGAGTTTGATAGCGCATGGAGTTTCAAAAGAAAAATAAAAAGGCTTTTTGATCTAAAATAAATTATAAATATTTTTATCATTATAAATTTTTTTCATTAAGTTCCGATTTAGATATAATATTATCTTTATATATTATATCCTAAGGTAGTTGAGAATACAGCGATTGACAGAGTTGGCAAAATAGAACCGAGCATCGCTTTCACAGCTCCACATCAAAAAAATGAAAACCAAAGCTATAATAAGTCTTCTTCTTCGTCTGCTACTGCTGCTGATCATTTCATCTCATTTCTTTTACACGACGCCGTTTCACCTGTCATATCTCCAAAACCTACGCGCCTATTTTTACCACCTTCTTCTCTGTTTTTCCAAATTCTAAGGTATGTAATGATTCTTCTCTCTTTCTCTCTTTGAATTACTTCTCAATTTGAAATGAGCTAGCTACAATTTGTTTTCCTGATTTTGGTGAATATTTTTTTTTTAGTTGCTCCTGTTAAAAGTTGCTGGATTTGTTGATCAACAGTAGATAAGTATCAGTTAAGTTTGAAGCGGTTAAAGCTGAATCTGAGGTAGAGGTTTTAATTTAGAGCAAATTGCAGAACGGTGATATGATTAGTCAAGAATTTTGATTTTTGGTACATTCACTTAGAATACTTAAAACTTTAAAATATGCTACTACCTCCGTCTATGTGAAGCTATTTCTTTTTTAATCGGTTTCAAAATGAATAAACCATTCCTATTAAGGAAACTCTTAATTTTTGAATTTTAGCTAATTGTTTCCTTCATACTTAATTAAAAAGAAACTTAATACAAAAGTAAATATTTTTACTGTAGATGCGTAAATGTCAATGGTTGACCTGAGTAGCAGAGCCATAGCATTTGGTTATAGAATGTGTTTCTTTTATAATTGGTGTATGCCTCATTTACAAACTAGTTGGTGTTGGTTATATGAATTCTATATCCATTCTGCTCCATTTTGTCCGGTTCATTTCACTACTCAGTATTTTTAAAAGAAGATAAATGATATCATTTTGATTTGAATATATCTAAAAAACAGTGAACATTTTCATCTGTCGCAGAAAAATTGGGGAAGGCTAACATGTAATTAACACGTCAGGAGGCATTATCGGTCAAGTAAGAAGATTGTCCTACTAAAGTACGGATTGAAATGAACTGCAGCTGCTTTGGCGCCTCAACTGTGCGGCAGAAAAGGGGTGTTGATCATGTTCATAAAGATACACCAGACACTGGAGGTTAGTGCATTGTTAGAACTTGGATTTTAGCTGATCAGTTTTTTCTCAGTTGCATGATTTATTTAGTCGTTTGATGAATTTTTCGCAACTTTATTGCCTTCAGCATTAACCCTCATACTCTTACATAGCTGGTTGGTCTGGATGTGGCATTGTCGTTTTATCATTCCCTTTTGTTCTTCAGTCCACACTAATATTTGCTTTCTGTCAGGCTGCTCCACTGCAAAGACAAAGACTTTTTCATATCATGAATTAAGAATAGCAACCAACAACTTCCATCAACGTAACAAAATAGGACGAGGAGGTTTTGGGACAGTATACAAGGTTCAACTCTATTCTAAAAATACTTATCTTCCTTTTCATGCCTGAGCTTTATTACATGAACAACTTGCATTCGCACGTAATTTGCATGGTGCTATTTACAGAATTACATTGCTGGAACTATTAGACCTTTATGTTATTATTTATAGGTAGAGATATATTATTTGCAATTCTTCAAAATTTTGCATCCCAAACTTGTAATTATGTTATTTGATTTTCACATTTTCTGCCTCTTAAAGACAGTTATGCTTTGTAAACATTTTACTCTTGTAAGTTTCGGTTCATGGTTTTTGGCATATATGTAATATGAGATCAAGACTTTTAGAGAATAACAAGGTCCTTGGACTTAACTCTTGTGGTGCATTCACATGTTAGTTGAATGGTTATTAATTTGAGTGCAACTTTGTAGGGAACTCTAAAAAGAGGAATAGAAGTTGCTGTGAAGACACTTTCTGCCGAATCAAGGCAGGGGTTGCGTGAGTTTTTGACGGAGATTGAAACCATATCAGATGTCAGACACCCCAATCTAGTTGAGTTGATTGGATGCTGTCTTGAAGGAAGTAACCGGATCTTGGTCTATGAATATTTAGAAAATAGGAGCCTCGATCGAGCACTGTTTGGTAAAATCGCTAGAAAGTAATAAAGTTCTTCACCATTTATGAACGGGTTACTGGAAATGGTGCTTGCTTTGCAGGTTCCAGCACAAGGAATGTTAAATTAGCGTGGGACACAAGGGCTGCTATTTGCTTGGGTACCGCTAGAGGTCTTGCTTATCTACATGAAGAATTAGTGCCGCATATAGTGCACAGGGACATCAAAGCTAGTAACATACTGCTTGATAAGGATTATAAGCCAAAAATTGGAGATTTTGGACTTGCAAAGCTTTTTCCAGATAATATCACTCACATCACCACGCAGATAAAAGGAACTACGTATGTCTCCTGAATTTATTGTTGAAGCTTCAAATGTTTTCCGTTACTTGAAATGGGACTTCGTTTAACAGAGAGATTTAGTATAGTTAATACTTCCTGTGGGATGCTATAACCTGCTGCAGTTGTAGCTAAAGTGAAAGAAAGGAGTGGAAGATAGTGCCTCTCTATGTTGTCCCCAAGCATATAGATTTGCCTTGGGGTTTCAACGGGTCATTTTTCTATCTGGAGTCTTTGTCTATCAAGATTCTTTTAACTGCTATAGGATAGAAATGTTATTACATATGATTTGTGAGAAGTGTAGGTATAGGGAGTACTTCCTATAGATCGAAGTTGGGGTAGGGTTGCGGAATGGAGTCTAGATATAGCAATTTCCACTGTTCAAGGGACTATTTGCCCCTGCTCTACTGTACCTTCATGATGGAAGGGTACTTCGGGAAAATTGGAGGTTGATATGGGGAGGATAGAATTTGAACTTCACCTCTTGTGTGTACGAGAAGAGTGGCAATATTGGATTAGGCATTCACATAAACATTATTGTTCCCACAGTGCATTAAAAATTATTAGCTTTGTTTACCATACAATTATAACTTACATATATTTTCCACTCAAGGTTCTTCCCCTGGTTTCTCCTATTTCAACTGCCTATCAGTATCTCTCAATTGTTCTTGTTTATTTTCTCTCAGTATTTATTAGCCTATTTGGTAATCAAGTGTTGTTAGACCTATGAACTTAGTGGATGTAAATCAAGTAGAACAAAATTGTTGTGGATGTCAATAGGAAGGGTGCAATTACACATGGGTAGAGCATTAGCTAGTAAATTTGAAATCACCATTCATCAGTGAGTACAGTGAGCGTGAGTGTGGAGGATTGTAGAGGTTGGGTGTCGTTAAAAATAAACCTTTTAAAAAATTAGAAGACATTTTTACACCCACCTAATTGCCATACCTAAGTTGATTCTCCTTTTTAAAGAACTATCTTGTCTGTTGCTTATATTGTACCTCTTCCAATGCAGAAGAATAAAGGGTACACGTTCCTCATAGCATCTTGCTACCCTTGCCTGATAAATGTGTATTTTCCTGACAATTCACTATTGTTTGCCTTATTATTGTACGCTTTGTGTGTACTAGAAAGGCAGCGGATTCTCTAGATCTGGCTCAAACTACAGTGTTTTGAATGTTCTGTATTATGGTATAGATAGGTCTCCAACAGATGTCCTGCTTTAAAGTTTTAAATGGTACCATGGGGTAACTGAAAGCAGCGTTCTTACTGCTGTACCTTTTTATCTTCCACGCAGTGGCTATTTGGCACCCGAATATGTAATAGGCCGTCAATTAACATCCAAGGCTGATGTTTACAGTTTTGGGGTCCTAATACTTGAAACAGTAAGTGGCAGGAGCAGTGGCAGTGGTACATGGCAAGGGCAGAAGTTACTCCTGGAATTGGTGGGTAGAATTTTCAAATTCCTTAATTTCTTTCTAGATCTACCTATCTGTTTCCCAATAGAATCAACAGTCTATTGCATGATTTCTTTAATTGCATTTGCAACTATTGCTTACATATACTGATTAGTGCTATCTGAAATAAGAAAACTGCCAGGCACATCAAGATGTGATTCTATAGAGAGCAGGAGTGAATCCATTTCTGATAAGTGTATATCAACCAGTAAATTAAATGTGCCTCAGTCTCAAACTAATTTGGATGGTTATGTGAACTATATATGCTTATGTGAACTATATATGCTCTCTCCGGGCACATTCACTCCTCTACTGTAAATAAATTGTCTTGTGAAAATCTCTAATTAGGGAGTATATGATTAATTTTTTCCTCCACGCGGAGTTCTGTGAAGTTAACAGTTGTTGGAGTTTCACCGGTGTCAATGCGGTTTTAGCTATGAATAGAACATATTGGAAGCAAAGAATATACATAGCCAAATAAAATCTAGTCTAAATTAAGGTTTAATTGTTATAAGGTCTTTCGATTTTCAAAAAGTCTAATGATGAATATTTGCTGAAATTAATTTCTCTTGTATGAATTTGAATCTTTTTACTTCTCAATATCTCCCTTTTATTAGCTTAAACTGCTATAGAAATTTGAATAGCTCACATCATAGTAGTAGTATCGTAAAGGCTGAATGTGGGGAAACAGCCATATGGTTATCTTGAACGTCATTGACCAGTCATTTCTATGAACAAAGAACAAGCAACACCAAGAAATGTGAAAATATACTTAGATATATTGAGATTTTGCTAGTTTTCAGGCCAAATAGAGAGAAAGCTTTCAAGGTAGTAGTAGCGTAAAGGCTGTATGTGAGGAAACAGCCATATGGTTATCTTGAACATCATTGACCAGTCATTTCTATGAACAAAGAACAAGCAACACCAAGAAATGTGAAAATATACTTAGATATGTTGAGATTTTGCTAGTTTTCAGGCCAAATAGAGAGAAAGCTTTCAAGGTAATTATAGCAAATACAATTTGTCCCCCCCC
>MCJB01024815.1:5829-60500 GCA_002018475.1 Nicotiana obtusifolia
CCCCCCCCCCCCCACCCCCTTCTTTGGGACACATTGCACCGGAGAAATCCAAGAACTATCGAAAATGGGTAGATCACCCCAGCATCCAACCACTTAATAATCTCCTTTTTGACCACGTCTTGCATAGCCTCATTGAGTCTCCTTTGATGTTCAATAGATGGTTTGGCATCTTCCTCCAAGTTAATCTTGTGCATGCAAAATGCGGGGCTTATTCCTTGAATATCCACCAAAGTCCACCCAATAGCCTTCTTCCTCTTGTGGGGCACCACTAATGTAGAATCAACCTGCACGTTAGTCAAACAAGAGGAAAGAATAGCCAGTAAAGTAGAACAATGGCCAAGAAATTCATATCGAAGATGTGGAGGCAATGGCTTCAACTCCAAGGTAGGAGGCTCTTCAATTGAAGGTTTTGTGGGAGGAGTTTTCCTATTTTCAATATCCAAGGAAAGTTTTCGGGGTGCATAGTTGTACGACCTCATCCCTTGCAAAGAGTTCACACATTCCATGAAGCCATCCATCTCGTCATCATCAAAGTTGAGCAAGATGGAATCCAACATATCACCCACATTAATCGTGGCACCTGTGTCATCAACAATCACATCGGTCATCAAGTCTACGAAAGAACATAATTCATTGCTATTTGGTTGCCGCATAGATTTGCACACGTGGAATACCACCTTTTCATCACCCACCTGGAAAGTGAGCTCTTTGGCTTCCACATCAACAAGAGCCTTTCCCGTAGCAAGGAAATGTCTTACAAGAGTAATCGGCACCTCATAGTCCACTTCACAATCAAGAATGACAAAATCCGCCGGAGGAATGAATTTATCGACACGAACCAATACATCTTCAATCACTCCCAACGGTCTCTTCATGGTAAGATCGGCCATTTGTAATCTCATATTTGTGGGTCTTGGTTTCCCAATTCCCAAAGTCTTGAAAACCGAATAGGGAATCAAATTGATACTTGCCCCAAGATCACAAAGAGCTTTAGCAAACTCGGCACTCCCAATGGTACAAGGGATTGTGAAAGCACCGGTATCTTCCAATTAGGAGCCATCGAATGCACAATTTCACTCACTTGATGAGTGACTTTGATAGTTTCAAAATTCATCGACTGCTTCGTTGTCATAAAATCCTTCATAAACTTTGCATGACCGGACATTTGTTTCAAGGCTTCGCCTAATGGCACATTTATGGAGAGACTCTTCATTATGTCAATGAACTTTTTAAATTGATTCTCGCCATTTTTCTTGGAAAGCCTTTGAGGATATGGAGGAGGAGGATTAGGCAATGGTGCCTTAGCCTTTTGTACTACCGGTTCTGGTATGTCAACAACATGATCCCTAGACGGGTTCACTTCCTCTTGAGTCTCTTCCACATTGTCATCAATATCAATCTGCACTTCATCATTTGCTTGCACTATATTGTTCGGAGTCTCTTCTTCTTGTACCACTAACTCATCATCCACAAGTTGCCCTTGACTTGAGGTAGGTGCATTCCCACCTTTTCCACTTCTTGCAGTAACTGCCATGGCATGCCCCGTGTTACCCTTTGGGTTCACCACCGTGTCACTTGGTAGTGCTCCCTTAGGACAAGAATTTAGAGCTTGAGAGATTTTCCCCAATTGCACTTCGAGGTTGCGGATTGATGCGTTGTGTGAGGCAAGTTGGGCATCGAAATTGGTATTCTTTTCCATCATTTGCTTGAACATGTTTTCAATACGTCCCATTTCGTTATTGGAAGAACTAGGACCATGGGAAGGATAAGGAGGCCGGTTGCTTGGTTGTTGATACATCAAGGGCCTTTAAAAATCCGACCCCCGATTTCCTTGATTGTTGCCTCCCGAATATCCTTGGTTATTGTTGTCATGCCAATTTCCTTGATTATTGCCACCACTCCAATTTCCTTGATTGTTGTTGTTATTCCAATTGCTTTGATTGTTTCCATCACTCCAATTAAGTTGCTTATGAGAATTCCAATTTTTTTGATTGTTTTAAGGTCTCCATTGTTGTTGTCTTGGGCCTTGGAAGTTGTTTCTTTGCCCTTGAAAGTTGTTCACATATTGGACCTCTTCTTCTTGGTCATTGTAAAAGTCATCTTGTTCAAACCCACTATCTTCTTGCACAAAATTGTCCACTCTTTGTTGCACTTGCGGACCCTTTGTTCTCCGTTTGTTCACCATCATGTTTTCCATTGCATTGACTTGCCTGGGGTTTTGCACTTGTTGAAGTTGAGCCTTTGCCAATTGGTTCATGGTGGTGGTCAATTCGGCTATGGCTTGCCCATGGTCATGCAATTCTTTGCGAAGGTGAATCACATTTGGGTCACCTTGTGGAACATTAGCCCGGGATTGCCACGCCGATGAAGTATCCGCCATCTCATCCAAAATATCACGCGCCTCCACATAAGGCGTAGTCATGAAGTTCCCACCCGCAAGTTGATTCACTGAACATTGGTTGGCTGTATTGATCCCCTGATAGAAAGTTTGTCGAATCATGTTCTCCTTCATATCGTTGTTGAAACACTCTTTCACCATTGTGTAAAATCGTTCCCATATCTCGTGTAGTGGTTCATTGGGCTCTTGCTTGAATGCTAGAATTTCATCCCAAAGTATAGCCATGTGCCAGGGAGAGAAGTACTTAGGAATAAATTTCTCCGCCAATTCATCCCAAGTATGAATAGAATGGTTTGGAAAACGTTCCAACCAATCTAAAGCTTTCCCTCGTAGAGAGAAGGGAAAAATACTTAGCCTCAAAGCATCTTCGAAGATATTTGTTTGTTTACTCCCCCAACACGTATCTATGAATCCCTTCAAATGTTTGTATGCATTTTGACCCAGAGCACTGGTGAAGAACCCTCGTTGCTCAAGCAAGGTGAGTATCACGTTGGTTATTTGAAAGTTTCCCGCCCTAATACCGGGAGGGTCTATTGCATTTGCATATCGTTCATTCGGCAACACCCAGTGTGGAACCGCTCATGGTGGAGGTAGGGGTGGAGCAGTCACATTGTCCTGAGGCACTCGGCCTCGTCTATTAGCTTGAGGTTCAAGAGCAACCTCATCCATTTGATCATCCTCAACTCCACATCCCCCAAAGCAATGTTTCCGTTTCTCAACATGTTAGTAACACGAAAGGAAAAGAAGATATTCCAAAAACACACTCAAATATATAGCTAACATCATTTTTTAACTCCCCAGCAACGGCGCCAAAAATTGATCTCGTCCAAATCACACCTCAAAACAAGGATATGAAATGGTCGATTGCAATAATAGTAACCCAACAAAGAGTCAGGATCTAATCCACAGGGAGTTTTTATGGGAGTTAGGCGTATATATTCTTGTACGTGAGTCTGAACTATCTTAAAGTACACTTTCACAAATTGGTTTTGTTTCTATTTATATTTTTAAAACTAAGATTGCAAAGTTAAGAAATAAAACTAAGATAATTGTTTTTGTTATTTTTCAAGTTTGTAAAAAGCCTAGGGCTACAACCATCACCTAGGTGTTTGCCTAATGGGATATATACCTTAATGCTCTTTTTATTGATCGGGGTGTATTATAGCTATCAAGTCTCAATTACCCACTCAATACCTCTCGGTCAGAGAGTGATTTTGCCCAATTTGGCTTTCTCAAGTCCAAATGGGTATTGCAAAAAACGGTTGATAAAAGTTCAAGTCGGGCTATTACTATTTCTAGGTTGAACCCTTTAATTGGGTTAATCAATCTCTCGATTGATCGAATTTCTTGTTAGCCAAGTTTTCCTAGACTAAGTCTCTCTTTCTCAAGTAGAGACCACGTCAAATAGGCAAGAACTAATGTTTGCAACCATTAATTCCACAAATTAAAGCATGAACAAGGCTAAATAATAAACACCCAATTACAAACAAGCACTAAATTAGATACCTATAAGTTTTACACACTAGGGTTGGGTCACAACCCAAGTAAAAATCTAGTTACTCATGCTTGAAATTGAAAAAATAGAAGAAGAAATACTAATTAAACTCATACTATAAAGTCGAAATGATAAAATCTATGTTAAAATATCCCAAAATATAGAAAACTACTAAAAGAAGCAAAGAAAAATGGCTACAGGACTTGTTGATGTCAAAAGTTAACATAATTTTGTGAAACTCGTCTATTTATACAAGGCTAGAAATTTCGAACAAAAATACCCTTCAGGAGGTTTTGCGGCCGCACAATTCTATGTGCGGTCCACAGAAGTCTTCATATTTGCAAGAGCTATGATTATGCGGCCGCATAATTCTCCTTTGCGGCCGTAAGGCATTGTTTCTATGGTCCGCAAATGTATCACTACGGTCGCAACCTGGTCTTCTGCGATCCATGTCTTTACTTATGCGGCCGCACAATTCTTGTGCGGTCCGCAATCTCGAGGGACTTGGACTTTGGAAATTTGCACACCTTCTAAAGTTCATATCCAGTGCTTCATTTGCGGCCGCATAAGTCCTGTGCGTCCACAGTTTGCTAAGAAACCTGTTGGGATTTTCTTCATTGTTTGCGGCCGCAGATGGAATTCTGCGGTCCGAACTTTGCAAGCTCTTATGTGTTTTGTTGCCTTGTGATTTGATTACTCCTTGTTGAGTCGGATTTCATCTCGGGAGTCCAACCTCGAATATTTCTTGCAATTTTGCACATTTCATCATTTCGAGAATATAATTAAACGCTTTTAGACTAAAACAAAAGCTAAAAAGGTACTAATAAGCAGTCAAAATCCCCACTTATCAGTCACACAACCTCAGAACATCCCGCAGGAGATAACCCACCTGCTTAGCCTCAAACTGGCATCTCTTTACGCCCTACCATAGTCACAACCATTATGCATTCACTTAATATTTCCGAGTCTAAACTCATTAACAAAACATAAGAATTTACTTCATCCCGCAAATGAACAACATGAAAAATCTCTCAACACGCTCATAACTCGAGACTGTACAACACATCAAGATAGAAATCAAGCTCACTCTCAGGGACACTACCAAATATATATGTCTAAAAGCATATGCTTACACAACTAAAACTACCGAGCCCAAGCTGCGGTCCAAACCTGAACTCAAGTCCTCCAGACTTACCCATCATCAAAGCACAAAAAACACATCTCGCACCCTATCCATGGAATCACAAGCCTTCAATGCACAGCTGATATCGAGCGCTCACATAACAAACGAGTGAGTGGAAAGAATTCAAAGAGATACGCTTCAACCTAAATCAATGTCGCATGATAAGGAAAGAAAGATGCGAAGTTTATCCTAAATGCCATGTAGCCTCTCAAAGATAAGCATGGATGCCATCATACTGATCCATAGGACTCTACTAGACACTTGCTCATGACTTGTAGTGTCACGACCCCAATTTCCCTCCATAGGATGTCGTGATAGCATCTAGTCTCTAAGATTAGATAAGCCTAATAATCATGTGGAATAACTAAATATAAAGCTGAAACTCAAACCACAACATCTGAAATAAATGAGAACTACGATTCAAAATAGTTACAACTCCCAAAACCGGGTAGAAATAAGTGACAAGCTCTAAAGAGAAAATGCTAAGTATCTCTATACATCAGAGTCTAATGAAAGTAAAGAAAACAACATAATAAAGATAGAGGGGGACTCCAAGGTCCGCGGACGCTGGCAGATGCACCTTGAAGTCTCCACGTACGGGCTATCTCACTGGTACCTGGTCTAGTAGGCAGTACCTGGATCTGCACAAAAAGATGTGCAGAAGTAGAGTATGAGTACACCACAACGGTACCCAGTAAGTGCCAAGCCTAACCTCAGTAGAGTAGTGACGAGGTTAGGTTAGGGCCCTACTGAAATTAAAAGGAAACAATGCAGAAGATATAATAATATAATGAAATGACTGAGAAGTGAACAATGAGAAATTACAGATTGATAACAACACATCAAATAGAGGTAAACAACAGGGGCGCTCTTGAGGTACCGCCTCGTAGTCCCAAAAGTAAATACACAACAGATAGCTCCCAAGGTACCGCCTCGTAGTTCCAAAAGTAAATATGCAACAAGGGCGCTCCCGAGGTACCGCCTCATAGTCCCAAAAGTAAATACACAACAAGGGGCACTCCCGAGGAACCGCCTCGTAGTCCCAAAAGTAAATATGCAGCAGATAACCAATGGGACAATGAAATTACAGCAAGGAATCCTACAGTTAAAGACTGAATACAAAATCAAGGAAGCAGGTAATCCAACTAAGCATGTTGCACAAATTGCAAGTAAGAGATAAGACACGCAGATATGCGACATTAGGCTAAACATGATGACTACACATGTTAGAGTAACTCAGTTAAGGAATTAAAAAAAAATACTTAGCAAGAACGTGATTTTTAACCTTTAACCTGAGAATACACTAGTCACCTCGTGTCCACGACCTTCACATATTGCAAATACCATAACAGTATCAAAACCTAAGGGGAGTTTCCCCCATACAAGGTTAGACAAGTCACTTACCTCAAATCTCGCTCAATCAATCAATAAGAATTCCTTTCCCTCGACTTTCCAACTTCGAACAGCCCAAATCTAGCCAAAATTAATTACATACTGTAAATATAACTATAAAACACTAATTTTAAATAATGAAACTACGACTTTAGCAAAGAATTAAAAAATCGCTCCAAAAAGTCGACCGGGGCCCACATCTCGGAATCCAGTAAAAGTCACAAAATTCGAACACTCATTCAACCACGAGTCCACCCATACCAAAATTACTCAAATCCGATACCAAAATCTCAATCAAAACCCCAAAATTCAGTCTAAGAACTCAACACCTTTTTCCCCCAATTTCTCAACCAAATTCCTTAATTAAATGAAGAAATTAATGCTAGATTAGTGAAATGTGATTAAAAAAAATGAGTCAAGAATCCTTGCCCAAATTTTTCCTCTAAAAATCCCTCAAATTCTTGCCTAAATCCGAGCTCTCAAGGTCCCAAAATGAAAATGAGAGAAAAACCCTCGATTTTGAAATTAATACTGCTTCCCAGGTATTTCTTCTCGCGAACGGGGAAATTGCCTCATGTTCGCGAAGAACAAAAATGTTACTGCCAAAAATACTCTTACGCGAATGCGATAACCAGTGATCCCAGGCCCCCGCGAACGCGTAGCCTCACTCGCGAACGCGTAGGCCAACGCATAAGGTTCACCCTAGCCGTTTCTCTTCTTCGCGAACGCGTGACCCAGTACGCGATCGCATAGCACAAAGACCTGACCCCTTCCCGAACGCGTGGCCATCTTTGCGAACGCGAATGGTAAATTTCCAGCCATCTCAAAAGACTCTATGCGAACGCGGGAATACCTTCGCGAACGCGTAGGAGGAAACCAGAAGCACTAGATTTCAGCAATCAAAATGTTCTGAAATACGCCAAACATGGTCTGAATCACAACCGAGACCCCCCGGGATCTCAACCAATTATACCAACAAGTCCTAAAACATCATACGAACTTAATCGAGCCTCCAAATCACATCAAACAATGCATAAAACACGAATTGCACATGTATTCAAGCCTAATGAACTTTAGAACTTCTAACTTCTATATCCGATGCAGAATCTTATCAAATCACGTCCGATTGACTTCAAATTTTGCACACAAGTCATAATTGACATTGCGGACCTACTCCAACTTCGGGAATCGAAATTCGACTCTGATATCAATTAGTCCACTCCAGGTCAAACTTTCCAAAAATCATCCAATTTTTTGACTTTCGCCAATTAACGCCGAAAAGACCTATGGACCTCCAAATCAACATCCGGACATTCTCCGAAGACCAAAATTACCCTACGGAGCTACTGAAACCATCGAAACTCCATTCCGGAGTCATCTTCATACAATTCAAGTTACGGTAATTTTCTAGAACTTAAACATCCAATTTAGGGACTATGTGTCCCATTTCACTTCGAAACCAAAAACCAAACCTCCCGGCAAGTCACGTAACCAAAAAATGAAATGGAGGAGCAATAAATAAGGGTTAGAGGCTAATACACTCAAAACGACTGGCCGGGTCGTTACATCCTCCACATCTTAAAACAAATGTTCGTCCTTGAACGAGTATAGAGACATACCTAAAGTGGTGAAAAGATGAGGATAATTGCTATGCATATCATGCTCGGTCTCCCAAGTTGCTTCCTCGATCGGATGACCCTCCAGTGAACCTTCACTGAAGTGATGTTCTTTGACCTCAATTTTCGAACCTGCGTGTCCAAAATGGCCACTGGCTCCTCAACATAAGATAGATCCTTGTCCAACTGAACTGAGCTGAAGTCAAACACATCAGACGGATCACCGTTGTACTTTCAGAGCATGAAAACATGGAAGACTGGATGAACTGCAGAGAGACTAGGTGGTAGTGCAAGTCTGTAAGACACCTCTCCAACCCTCTCAAGAATCTCAAAAGGCCTGATATACATAGGGCTCAACTTGCCATTCTTTCCGAACCTCATAACATCCTTCATGGGTGAAAACCCGTAGCAAGACCCGCTCCCCAACCATGAATGCAACATTACGAGCCTTCAGATCCGCATAACTCTTATGTCTGGATTGGGCTGTACAAAGTCGATCCTGAATCAATTTAACCTTTTCTAAAGCATCCTAAACCAAGTATGTACCCAATAGCCTAGCCTTGCCCAGCTCGAACCAACCCACAGGAGACTGGCACCGCCTACCATATAAAGCCTCATACGGTGCCATCTGAATGCTCGACTAATAACTGTTATTGTAGGCAAACTCCATAAGTGGCAAGAACTTATCCCAAGCAACCCCAAAATCCATCACACACGTACGAAGCATATCCTCCAATATATGAGTAGTGCGCTCAGACTGCTCGTCCGTATGAGGGTGAAATGTTGTACTCAACTCCACTCGAGTATCCAACTCACACTGTACGGCTCTCCAGATCCGCGATTTAAAGTACGTACCCCGGTCGGAGATGATAGATACCGGCACGCCATGAAACCTGACAATCTCGCGAATGTAAACCTGAGCCAGCTGCTCTGAGGAGTAAGTAGTAACCATAGGAATGAAATAAGCTGACTTGGTCAATCTATCCACAATCACCCAAACTGCATCAAACTTCCTCTAAGTCCGTGGGAGCCCCACAACGAAATCCATAGTGATCCGCTTCCATGTCCACTCTGGAATCTCTAACTTCTGAAGCAATCCAGCCATTCGCTGATGCTCATACTTCACCTGTTGACAATTTAGGTACTGAGCTACATATTCCACTATGTCTTTCTTCATCCGCATCCACCAATAATGCTGCCTCAAGTCTTGATATATCTTCGCGGCACCTGGATGAATAGAGTATGGCGAACTGTGAGCCTCCTGGAGAATCAACTCACGCAAACCATCTATATTGGGCACACATAGCCATCCATGCATCCGTAATACACCGTCATCTCCAATAGTGACTTCCTTGGCATCATCGTACTGAACCGTGTCCTTAAGGACAAGCAGATCGGGATCATCATACTGACGCTCTCTGATACGATCATAAAGAGAAGACTGAGAAACCACACAAGCAAAACTCTACTCAGCTCGGGAACATCCAATTTGACAAACTGGTTGGCCAAGGCTGGAACATCCAAGGCTAAAGGCCTCTCTGCTATTGGTAGATATGCTACATTTCCCAAACTCTCCACCTTGCGACTCAAGGCATCGGCCACCATATTGGCCTTCCTGGGATGATAGAGAATGGTAATATCATAATCCTTAAGCAACTCCACTTCCGCTGCCGCAAGTTAAGATCCTTCTGTTTAAATAGATGTTTTAGACTCCGGTGATCGGTGTAGACCTCACAAGGGACACCATCCATATAGTGCCGCCAAATCTTTAAGGCATGAACAATAGCTGCTAACTCGAGGTCGTGGACATGATAGTTCTTCTCGTTCACCTTCAGCTATCTAGACGCATAGGCAATAACCCTACTGCCCTGCATTAACACCGCGCCGAGACCAATGCGTGAGGCATCACAATACACCGTATAGGACCCTGAACTAGTAGGCAACACCTACACTAGGGTTGTAGTCAAAGTAGTCTTGAGCTATTGAAAGCTCTCCTCACACTCCTCGGTCCACCTGAACAGAGCACCCTTCTGGGTCAATCTGGTCATAGGTACTGCAATAGACGAAAAACCCTCTACAAGTCGACGGTAATACCCCGCCAAGCTAAGAAAGCTCCGGATCTCTGTAGCTGAGGACACTCTGGGCCATCTCTGCACTACTTCAATCTTCTTCAGATCTACCTTGATTCCCTCACTCGATACTACATGACCCCAAAATGCCACTGAATCTAGCTAGAATTCACACTTCAAAATTTTTGCATATAACTTCTTTTCTCTCAAGATCTGAAGCACAGTCCTCAGGTGCTGTTCATGATCCTCCCGGCTCTAGGAGTACACCAGAATGTCGTCAATAAACACAATGACAAAGGAGTCAAGATAGGGCTGAAATACACTATTCATGAAGTGCATAAATGTTGCTGGGGCGTTGGTCAGCCCAAAAGACATCACAAGGAACTCGTAATGACCATACCGGGTCCTGAAAGCAGTCTTCGGAATATCTGGTCCCCGAATCTTTAACTGATGATAGCCTGAATGCAAGTCGATCTTAGAGAACACTCTAGCACCCTGAAGCTGATCAAATAGGTCATCAATGCGTGGCAATGGATACTTGTTCTTCACTGTAACCTTGTTCAACTAGCAATAATCAATACACATTCGTATAGAACCATCCTTCTTCTTTACAAACACGCCTGGACCGAACTACCCAACTCATAAGCATGCCAGCACTGATAGGCTGCTCCTCTAAGCTAGAACGTAGTGAAATATACCCCACTCGACTCCGCTACACCCATAGTACGGAGGATACGGTGACACTACTCAAGAAAACCCTGGGCATCCTCTGATGCCAAGCCATTGAAAGTAGGAGGGTGGTACTTCTTGTACCTCTGGAGCCTGAGCTGCTCCTCCTCAGAAACTGCTGCCCTAACCTCGGGCTGAACTGGGGCTATCGATTCCATTGGTATGACCTCAGGAACCTGATCAACCTGGAACCGCTGCTCTTGGGTACTCTGTGCTCCTCCCCCTACCTGAGATGTGGCAAGAGCAAGTGGTATCAATCCTGCCTGAGCCAAGGTGTTGAACATGCTCAGAACTGGGCGAGAGTCTCCTGTAGAGCTAGTGTAGTAATAGGCATCTCAGGTGCCTGCTCTCTAACCGGAGCTATTGGTGTCTCCTCTGTAGCAGCTCGTGTGGGTGCTTTGGCTGTACCGCGTGGACGTCCTCGGCCTCTATCCCGGCCCCGGCCTCTTGCGGCTCTAGCAGGGGGCACGAGTGTCTGGTCATCCGATCCAGCTATACGTGTCCTCACCATCTGTGAAAGAATAGAAAGACAGAAATTTAGAGTCCAAAGTAAAAATCTCGCACGATAAGGAACCAAAGAAGTGATGTTTTTCCTAACCATTCCATAGCCTCCCGAAGATAAGTACAGACGTCTATGAACGTAGAGCTCTAATACCAACTTTTCACGACCCTAATTTCCCTCCGTAGGATGTCATGATGTCACCTAGTCTCTAAGACTAGGTAAGCCTAATAATCATGCGGAATAACTGAACATAAAACTGAAACTCAAACCCAACATCTGAAATAAATAAGAACTGCGATTCAAAATAGTTACAACTCCCAAAACCGGGTAGAAATAAGTGACAAGCTCTAAAGAGAAAATGTTAAGCATCTCTATACATCAAAGTCTAATGAAAATAAAGTAAATAACATAATAAAGATAGAGGGGGACTCCGAGGTCTGCGGATGCTGGCAGATGTACCTTAAATTCTCCACGTACGAGCTATCTCACTAGTAACTAGTCTGGTAAGCGGTACCTGGATCTGCACAAAAAGATGTGCAGAAGTGTAGTATGAGTACACACCACAACGGTACCCAATAAGTTCCAAGAATAACCTTAGTAGAGTAGTGACTAGGTCAGGTCAGGGCCCTACTGGAATTAAACGGAAACATGGCAAAAGATATAATAATATAATGAAATGACTGGGAAGTGAACAATGAGAAATTACAAAAAGATAACAACACAGCAAACAGAGGTAAACAATAGGGGCGCTCCCGAGGTACCGCCGTGTAGTCCCAAAAGTAAATACACAACAGGGGAGCTCCCGAGGTACCGCCTCATAGTCCTAAAAGTAAATATGCAACAGGGGCGCTCCCGAGGTACCGCCTCGTAGTGCTAAAAGTAAATACGCAATAGGGGCGCTCCTGAGGTACCGTCTCCTAGTCCCAAAAGTAAATACACAATAGGGGGAACTTCCGAGGAACCGACTCGTAGTCCTAAAAGTAAATATGCAGCAAATAACCAATGGACAATGAAATTACAGCAAGGAATCCTACAGTTTAAAGACTGAATACAAAATCAAGAAAGCAAGTAATCCAACTAAGCATGTTGCACATATTACAAGTAAGAGATAAGACACGTAGACATGCGACGTTAGGCTAAACATGATGACTACACATGCTAGGGTAACTCAGTTAAGGAATTAAAAAAACTACTTAGCAAGAACCGGAAACATTTAAGTCGAGTACGCACTAGTACCTCGCGTACACGGCCTTCACGTATTGCAAATACCATAAGAGTACCAAAACCTAAGGGGAGTTTCCCCTATTCAAGGTTAGACAAGTCACTTACCTCAAATCTTGCTGAATCAATCAATAAGAATGCCTTTCCCTTTACTTTCCGACTCCGAAAGGCCCAAATCTAGCCAAAAGCAATTACATACTATAAATATAACTATAAAAAACTAATTTAGATAATGAAACTACGACTTTAGGAAAGAATTGAAAAATCGCTCCAAAAAGTCGACCCCAGCCCACGTCTCGAAATCGGGTAAAAGTCACAAAATTCAAACACCCATTCAACCACGAGTCCACCCATACCAAAATTACTCAAGTTGATACCAAAATCTCAATCAAAACCCCAAAATTTGGTCTAAGAACTCAACACCTTTTTCCCCCAATTTCTCAACCCAATTCCTTAATTAAATAAAGAAATTAATGCTAGATTAGTGGAATAAAATCAAAAATGAGTCAAGAATCCTTACCCAAATGTTTCCTCTAAAAATCCCTTAAATTCTCGCCTAAATCCAAGCTCTCAAGGTCCCCAAATGAAAATGGGAGAAAAAACCTCGATTTTGAAATTAATACTGCTGCCCAGGTATTTCTTCTTCACGAACGCGGAAATTGCATCGCGTCCGCGAAGCACAAAATGTTACTGCCAAAATTCCTCTTACGCGAACGCGAGGTTCCTCTCGCAAACGCGATGGCCAGTGATCCCAGGCCCCCGCAAATGTGGAGCTTCACTCGCAAACGCGTAGGCCAACGCTTGAGATCCACCCCAGCTGTTTCTCTTATTCGCGAACGCGTCACCCAGTACGATCGCATAGCACCAAGAGCCGACCCCTTCGCAAACGCGTGGCCGTCATCGCGAACGTGAAGGATAAATTTCCAGACATATCAGAAGACTCCACGCGAACAGAGGAACACCTTTGCGAACACGTAGGATGAAACCAAAAACACCAGATTTCAGCAATCAAAATGTTTCGGAATGCGCCGAATATGGTCCGACTCACAACCGAGGTCCTCGAGACCTCAACCAATTATACCAACAAGTCCTAAAACATCATACGAACTTATTTGAGCCTTCAAATCACATCAAACAATGCTTAAAACACGAATTTCATATCGATGCAAGCCTAATGAACTTTATAACTTATAACTTTTACATCCGATGCCGAAACCTATCAAATCAAGTCCGATTGACCTCAAATTTTACATACAAGTCATAATTGACATTAGGGCCTACTCCAACCTCTGGAATCGGATTTCAACTCCGATATCAACAAGTCTACTCCCGGTGAAACTTTCCAAAAATCATCCAATTTTTTGACTTTCGCCAATTAACGCCGAAAAGACCTATGGACCTCCAAATCAACATCCGGACATTCTCCTAAGACCAAAATTACCCTACAGAGCTATTGAAATCATCGGAACTCCATTCCGGAGTCATCTTCACACAATTCAAGTTACGGTAATTTTCTAGAACTTAAACTTCCAATTTAGGGACTATGAACCAAAAACCAAACCTCCCGGCAAGTCACGTAACCACAAAATAAAATGGAGGAAGAAATAAATAGGGATTCGGGGCTAATACTCTCAAAACGACCGACTGGGTTGTTACATGTAGAACCTATGAACCTAGAGCTCTGATACCAACTTGTCACGACCCAAAATCCAACTAGTCATGATGGCATCTAAAACCGGCTAGGTAAGCCAAATGACATTTAACACAACTCAAATGAGACTAATAAGAGTAAATGACTAACATAACTGTTTCTATACAAACTCCCAAAGATTGGTAGTACAAATTATGGGTTTTAAGACTTAAAATTTACAAAAGCTGGTACGAAATAAATACATCATTTGTTCAAAATATACATAACTAGATCTACAAAATCTAAAGCTACTGAGGACAAGTAGCAGCTAGATCCGGAACGCAGGTACATCTTCGTTATCAGCTCCCATCATACACAGCAGCATCAGCTCCAAGACCTGCACGGAAGATGCAGAAGTGTAGTACGAGTACAACCGACCCCATGTACTCAATAAGTAACAAACCTAACCTCAGGTTGAAAGAAGTGATGAGCTTGTAAAGGGGTCAATGTCCAACACCAATAGCCCATAAAAACTCGTAATAATATAATGAGAACAGTATATCTCAGCTCGTTCAAAATTACGGGAAAGTTGGTATGCTTTTCAAGTAAACAGTCAGATCCAAATTTTACGGCTGAAAATTAACTAAACATGAGTTTATCAAAAGAACTGTATTCCCATTTCACAATACCAGATAAGAATTTTCGTTTGCCAATTAGTATGAGGAAAGTACATCTCTATGCCTACATGTCAATATACATGTCAAGTCATCAATCATCATATATTGTCTAGCATTAGGAATACACATCTCTATGCCTACATGTAAAATATACATGTCAATTATCAAATGTCACATTACCGTCTAACATGAGGAAAATGCATCTCTATGCCTACATGTCAATTATTCATGTCAAGTAAATAATCTTACAATGATATCATAAGTACTTTCACTCTCAGTACACTCAAGATGCCTAGATTAAATGCCCCCACTCCATCACAAACACACAATCATTCAGCACTATATGGGTGCCTGACTGAAAAGCCCCTCACCAAAGCACATGTATATAAATCATTGTGCCTGTAGTCACTGCTGGTATGTTAGACTCCGGAGAGGCGGATCTTGCCCAAGCTCTAATCAAAAGCCAATATGGCATATGCGGCGTGCAACCCGATCCACATAATAATAATAATAATAATAATAATAATAATAATAATAATAATAATAATAATAATAATAATAATCATAATAAGCCAATAAGGCATGTTGCGGCGTGCAACCCGATCCATATAATAATAGTAATAAAGCCACTTTGACCTACTGCGGCGTGCAACCCGATCCATATAACACTCTCTCAAAATGACTCTCAAGCCAACCTCAGTCATCAACCTGTCTAGTCTCACGGGCTCACAATCTCATATCACTTAGCCCAAATGGCACCATATATGGAAGACAACAACAACGGATGATGTAACAATGAATAATAAACAGAGACTAGGATATGATATGGAAAATCGTGACTGAGTGTATAATTACAAGTAAATCAAATAGTCCAAAACAACAGAAATAGTCACAATAGGTCTCAACCAAATATCACATAGCCTAAACATGACTTCTAACATGAATCACAACTCAAATAATCAAAAAAGTAGGGAGAACACGGATATAACAAGATATAACAGCAAAACAAGTCTGGTAACAGTCAACTCGGATCATGATTACCCCGGTGCACGCCCACACGCCCGTCACCTAGCATGTGTGTCACCCCATCACATAACAAATAACAAAGCTCTCAGGGATAATTACCCTCAAATCCAAGTTTAGAAATATTAGTTACCTCGAACAAGCCAAATCCAATACCGAGCAAGCCAAACAATATTCTAGTAATGCCATTCCGTAGGAATCATCCTCCAAACGGCTCGAAACTAGCCAAAAGCAACTCAAAAACATCAAATAATGTCAAAGGGAACAATTCCAAATGCTAAAGGTCGAATCTTTAATCAATTACGCAAAGTCAACCAAAACGTCAACCCCGAGCCCGCAACTCGGAACCCGACAAAACTTACAAATTCCGATAACCCATTAAATTACGAGTCCAACCACACTAATTTCACTCAAGTCCGACTCCGAATCGATGTTAAAAACTCAAATATTCACCTTAGAAAAGTTTATGCAAAACCCCTTAATTTCTCTTTAAAAATCATCAATCAAATACCCAAATCAATTATGGAATCATGAAATATAATCAAAACCGAGTCAAAAATACTTATCCCAATCCATATGGTGAAAATGCTCTCCAAAATCGCTTAAATCCGAACTCCATAACTCAAACTGTGATAAAATAACTCAAGGGTCCGAAATAGAGTACTTATTGGTCGGATACCTTTCGCAATCGCGAGAATTCCTTCGCGATCGCGAAGTACAAAAGTCACATCTCCAAAATTACTCTATGCATTCGCGACATATACCACGTGAACGCGATGCACTGCTCAGATAACACTATGCGAATGTGGCCGAGAACCTCGCGAACGCGAAGACAAAATCCTCCAGCTCCCAGCTCAACTCTACGCAAACGCGATTAAACTGACGCGAACGCGATGCTCAGGCCTCACAAAGCTACGCGAATGCGATCATCAAGTCGCTAACGCGATGAAATAAATCACCCAGCTCCCTTAATACACAATGTGATCGTACTTATCTTTGCGATCGTGTAGAAGAACTGAAACACCCAAAATCAGTAGAACACTAGCACTATGTAACTCCGAAATGGTCTGAAACTACCCGAAACTCACCCGAGCCCCTCGGGACCCCGTCCGAACATTTCAATAAGTCCCAAAATATAATACAGACCTACTCGAGGCGTCATATTACATATAACAATATTAAAATCATGAATCGCACCTAAACCAAACTTAATAAACTTTCGAACTTCCAACTTCTAAAACTTGTGCCGAACCACATTAAATCAACTTGGAAAGACCTCAAATTTGCGCACAAGTTCCAAATCACATGACGAGCCTATTCCAACTCCTGGAACCACAATCCGAACCCAATATCATTAAAGTCAACTCTCGGTTAAACTTATGAACTTTCCAAACCATCAAATTGCCAACTTTCGCCAATTAGCGCCAAAACCTTCTAGAAACATTCAAATACAAATCAGCATACACCAAGTCCAAAATCATCATATGAAGCTATTGGAACCATCAAAATAACATTCCGGGGTCGTCTATACAAAAGTTAAACTCCGGTCAACTCTTGCAACTTAAGCTTCCAAGTTGAGAATCATTCTTTCAATTCAATTTCGAATCACCCGAAAATCAAAATCGACGATACATACAAGTCATAATATATCATACAAAGCTATTCATGCCCTCGAACTACCGAAAATAATGCAAATACTCAAAACTACCGATCGGGTCGTCGCAATACTGTTCTAAAGGCAAGAGATGGTCGTAAGTATTTTTGCCCCGGAAGACGTTTTGTGCAACCAAAACAGAGGAAAAATGTGGGGGGAAAGAAAAAAAAAAGGAAGGTCATATACCTGCACTTTTATGAATTAGTTTCTTAGAAAGGACAGCTAGACAAATATCATATCTCACCAAAAACTTAGATAGCAGTTCAATATCACTTACTGATACTGTTGGGTAAATTTCACCAATGTTCATATAATTATAATTTTTTTTTAAAGTCATATAATTATATTTTTTTCACACAAAAATTCTAAAATTTTATACAAAAATTATAGTGACTGAAAAATATAACTTTTCAGTAGTATTTTCTTATTCCCCGATTTTTTATTTTTTATTTTCAGTCTAATAAATAATAATTTAATTAGAATAAGAATGACTCAACCGGACCTGATTCACCCTACCCAATAGCCACATATATAAATTAAATTACTACTAAAAGTGAATCTTTAAAAACACAATACTTCTATCTTCTTTTTTTCAATATTTCTATTCAAATTGATAGCATTTTCCTTTTTAGCATTCTCGAATTATATCTTTTATTTTTTTTATGCGAATCTCATGCATTCTAAATTAAGTTTTTGCTGGGTAAGAATTTCACTTTTAGTATTATTTTAATTTATGTGTATGGGTGGTCAGGTTGACTTGGGTCATTACTATTTTAAGGAAAAAATATAAAATTGATCGGTTGGCCGAAACTAATTACATTCACTAGCTAATATATTTTATCGGCTATTATTTTTGAAAGAGGCTAAAAATATATATTTCTCCTATTTTAATTGGGTTATTATTTATTAAACTGAAAATAAAAAAAATATAGAATAAGAAAATATCGAAAAATTGTGTTTTCCGGGCATGATGATTTTTGTGTGAGTTAGTGAAAGTTTTATAATTTTTTTGTAAGAAAACAAAGTTAATAACTATAATGAAAAAAAAAATTATAATTATATAACCATTTGTGAAATTTAGCCGTCGTGCTCAATGTTCTAAAGGAGTAATACACATTCCATTGTGCAGCAGGTATCGAATACGACGTCTGACTTTACCGAGCAATGGAAAGTTTACCAAGAAAGATAGTTACGAATTCAAATACTTTATACAGACTACAAATATTGTGACATAAACATGAGGGTAAAAGAAAATTACTGTACACCAAACTGTTTTATGTTGCCAACTTTTAGAGAAAAGTGTGGCACGTACACTGAACCAGTATCCATTAACGGTCTAACGGACTAAGCACACTGGTATAAACTCTATTCAAGAGTTGGGCCTGGAGTAAGTAAGTCTGGGGGGCCAGTAAGGGGACATCTATGGGCCTTTGGACCGGGACGGTAAGGGGACATGATGTTAATGGGCTTAGGTTTAAGGGACTAGTCCTAGGAAGTTTAAGAACTGAGTGTTGGGCCGGTCCCTTTGCGGACAGAGAAGGGGCTTTAGGGGGGCTTCAGTTATTACCCTTCTTTTTCTTTTTGAGAAAAATACACGGCTAAGCATCTTTTAAAAACTATTTAAGAAAATGATATCATTTCTTGTTTATTCCAAAAATAGCATATTTTTTTACAATATTAGCATATTGCAAAAATTATGCACACAATTAATGAGTAACAGAATGCAAAAATCATGGGATCCATATTTATCTTTTCACACTCTCTTTCCTTTTATCTTCTATTCTAGATTTCAGCAGGTTCGCAAGAGAAAAAAGAAACAAGGAAACCATGGCGGCCTCGCACAAAACAAAAAAGATAGAGATAGATGGAGACTAGAGAGAGAAGAAAACTAAAAGAAAAAGAAGTCTTTGGTTCTCAAAAGTTCGAACAAAAAGAAGGATGCATGCGAGCACCAAAACGACCCCAATCATTTTTCAATTCCTTTGAAGATTTTGTTCAAGAATTTTCCTTCGATTGTTTAAATTTTACTATGTATATTTGATGTGGTTCAATTATAATCTTATGTATTATTACTTTTTACCAAAATGTAGTTTTTGAAGATATCTTCTGTATTTTAATTGTGTACCACTGTATATATATGTTTTGTAACAAACAAAATCATTTGTACTCGTATTAAAGAGAATTGTTGTCCGATAATTTAATATACTCCAAAAATAAGTTGTATAGTTTTTTAATATGCTCATATAACAATATTATTCATCACGTATTTACTAAATATACATCAAAGCAAACTATCAAATTTAGTATACGTCGAATATATATCGTATATATATTCATCTAGTCAATCAATGTATGATTAACAACTTATGTTCAAGTTATTGTATAATATGGATACCACTTATAACGATGTAGTTAATAGTAATATACTATATATATGTATAAATATACATACTATATAATAGTAATATGTAAATAATAGAGTCTGTGTGTGTATATATAGATATACTTGCTTTAAACCACGAATATTTATTATTAAAATTAATTATTTATTAGGTTATGAAACAACAATAATATGATAATTGAAGTATAAATAGATGATTGCAGTCTGTGTTTGCGTTGTAGAAAAAAGACATATCAAAGGAATGAATGGGGTGTCAATTTTGATAATGCATTATAGATTCTCGGTAAAATAATTCTTGATTTGCCATCCTTATATTTAGCCGTTATGGGAGATGATATGATATTATGGGCGATAATTTAGGAATTGAATTGGTGTAGCTTTAAATGTTTCGGCCAGAAATGTAGATAATTAGCTGCCGTGTTTGTTAATTACTTATTGTTGCTAGGATTTTGTAAAATTTTCTTAGATATTGTCTAGTTATGTTTTTTCCCTTATCTTTTTATTAAAAAAAATTATGTCCAAAATTGCTATATTTAAACACATATATAACTTAAAGGGTTAGAAAAAGGCTAATAGATCCTTTTAGATTTATTAAATAAAATACTGAACTTCATTTGCAAGAATTTATATTTATTTTAACACTTGCAAACTACATAACATAATTTTAACATAAAAATAAAATTTCATTCTTTTTAGCGATTTTTGTAATTTTTTGAAAATTTTATGAGGTTCTTCGGTTGAAATTGATAACTCTTGTTCGTCTTTGACCCTGTCATCTATAGTATATAGTATCTCATTATATGCTTAGTTGTCTCGTGGTATAATTTAGGGAAGGCCAAAATTTCTTTTCTTTCACTTTAATCAAAAAGATAGTAGTTTCCAAGGTAACTCTTGTTTGTGGTCTTCTATTTGAACTAAAGTATAGTTTTATTAACTTCAGAGATTAAAAATAAATATTAGGGGTAGGGGGTATTTGGGGTGGGTTAGATAGCCGTTTTATGGCAGTTGCCAATGACTATTTTCACGAAAAAAATCCATTGGGTAACGGCTATAAAACTGCTAGTTTTTCAATAATATTTTGTTAAGGGGCCTAATAGTCCGTCCCGTCCTAGCCTATTCCCATTACTAATAAGGAATTTTTTCATTCTTATATAATATTTAAAATTTATTTATTGAAATTATTTTAATTTTGTATATTATTCGTTCTAAACAAGGATTACATACAAATTATATACATTTCACCTTAAAAGACTTCCAATCCATTATTAGTGCCTTCAATCAAGAAATTTAGTTACACCCTTTTCCTTTTCTTTTTCCTCTCTCACCTCTTCTCTCCAAAATATTAGGACCAAAGATACTCTCACTATCAACATTTTTCACAAAACAAATCACGTAGTATTGCGACAACCATTTGTTGTCTATCTTCTATAGAAAAGCCATGTTTTTGAAATCTGTTGTCAGCATCTGAAGTTGAATAATGACTATGATCTTCCTTTTTAGGATGCAATGCTTGAACAAGAGCCTCGATTTCCTCTTTTGCTCTCTCAAGCATGTTAGGTGCTTTCACATCGCTAACGGGCGTGTTCTCATCAATATCTTCGCGCAAACCATGAGTTTCTCTGTGATGGTGATGTAAATGTAACTATGCAATACAGCCCCAAACTCTTCTTTAACTCTCTCAAGCACATTAGGCGCCTTTACATCTTTACCTACCATATTAGAATATCAAATTCAGTCCATTATACCACTGTTAATTTTAAACCATAGTACCGAATAAATAGAAATGTGAAAACATTTAGGCTGCCACGAAAATCTTAAAAACAATCTGTGGAGTGGCCAAAAATGGAATAGTTTGGCTCGTGAAAAAATATATGGTACATCAACATACAAATTAAAAATAAATTTCATACAAATTTAATGCAAATTTAAATATCTACAACAACATAGATAGTAAAAGCAAATTTCATAATACTAATTATATATTATACAACTTAGTTACAACTTATCTACAACTTTCATACATTATTTCTACCCAGTTAAATACAACTACAAATCTTATACAACTTAAATATAATTTTTATACAAATTTTATATAATATGTCTTTTGTATATATTGTGTATCTGATTTGTATATATTTTGTCTGTAGTGTGTGCTTTTTCCTCTCAAAAATTTCAATCAAAACTTACTTTCTTAATACAATTTTGATACATATCAACAATTTTATGTAAAAAGATAGTATTGATAACTTAAATACAAATTTTATACAACAATTCATGCATTATACAACTATTTTTCAACTTTCATACAACATTCAAATAAAAAAATATATAACTATAACAGAATATAATTTACATTCAATTATAATTCAACTTTACTATAATTTTGTAAGTATTTTTTATGTCATGTGTTCTTCTTCTTCTTCTTCGAGTTTCAATCTGAAATTCAGCCAAAATCAAATCTAATCTTCAGCAAAACACCCTCAAAACACTAGAACAAATATGAAGTTTAGCTATGAAACTATTAGCTACAATACAAAATTCGTCACTAATTATTCACTTTTTGTGACAAAAATTATAAGTCGTCTTTAAATACATGAACCACAACTTTTAGTGACGAAACATAAATTTCGTAGTAAAGTTTCGTCCACTAAAGTTTTCCACCAAAATATGAGTTGGCGCCATTTATTGAGTAATATTAGCTATAAATTTAAAGTTATCGATGACGTATTACTTTGTCACTAATGATGTACTCAATCAGCGACGAACCATCATTGGTCTTAAAATTAGTTAAATTTTGGACACAAAAAATTTTCGTCACAAAAAAATATGTTGTTACTAAGCGACAAATTAGAATATGTAGTCAAACATTTTAAATTTAAGCGATATAATTATATATTTATGTGACCTTAGTTTTTGTCACTAATAGTGCAAACAATTAGTGACAATTACTTTATTGTCTCTATTTAACTTAAAATTCAATCACAATAAAATTTTGTCACTAAATATATAATTTTAAATGGCTACGACTTACTTTGTAGTTGAATTCGTGCAATAATTGGCTACGAAAAAAGTTTGTAGTTAAAAACCAAAAACTCATACTTCGTATTTAACTATAAGTCTGTAAGTTTATTCATGCAAGATACATATACTTATTAGTACTTTAAGATTAATTGTACTTGTGATTGAAATAACCATCTTATAAAAACTATCAAGTTCGAGAAACCCAAACCCTGCTTTTACTTAGAAATTTTGGGAATATTTTTTTCCTACTTTGAATACAATTCAAAGTTCTTATCGGAAAGCATCAAGTTTATTTAATTTCATATCGGGAGACAAACCATTTAATTTGGTTCTTTATGATTTGTTTATAAAGTCATGTGTAATTATCTAGTTGTATATCAAGGGTAATAATTACACAACAGCAGTATTGCATAATATAGTAATTACAATGACCTGTTTGTTTGCTAAAATGTAATAACGATATAATTCTCACAGTTATGTTTGGTTGGATAAGTGTAAGTACATAGTTTAATAATCCTTTTTTCATATTAACTTGTCAAAAGATATTAAATAATATATTAAATAAATTAATAAATAATATCTTATTGGTAGTAAGTGCCTTCCAATTAAATAATAATCTTTAATTGAATTCAAAATTATCGCTCGTGAAAATCATATAGATTCAAAATTAAGTTCAAATATCTTTAAAATTTTCTTACATTCTTCAAAAGATGAACCGGAGGAATCATAGAAACTCTAACACAGTACGTATAATATTTAAAATAAAATACTATCCTTTTTTACAATATTCGTAGCCTTGATTTTTTTTTTTGGCGCAAATTTATTGGATACTACTAATTATATTAAATTAGGATGGAAAATAAATAGCTAATCCACTGTAATAAATAAAATATTTATCTTGTAAACTACTTTTACAACAACATTTTGATTTTTTCCCAAATAATCTGACCATAATTCCATCGCTATATTTGGTAAGAATTAATGTGAGAAACAATTTATCTCAATCTAATTTATTTAAAGATTCTTCAGGATTAATGCCACGTTCCAAATCTGAAGTGGACATAATTGGTACTCAATGCATTAAACTAACCTTATTCTTGATACTCTCTTCTATGAGATTATTTTAGTTACGTTATTAAACCTGTAATTAAGCTATTTTAAATATTTCCTTTGGTTGATTTTAGTTGATTATTTGGCTTCTTTTTTTTTTTGGTTCATAATATTTTATTTTTTTAGATATCAAAAAAAAATTAACTACTTTTTTTCAAAGTTGCCTTTGGAGTAAAGAGCCTAGGAGTATTTATTATATTTTAAATGAACAAATATTATCAATTTTATTATTAATTAATGTTAAAAAGTAAATTTATTAGTATGTGTGAAAAACTAAAAAATCAATTAATATGGACTGGAAGGAGTATATAAATTTTTGGGCCTTTAAAATTAATATCTACAATTATCTACATATTTAAGCTTGATCAGGTGCATACATAATATCAATCATACACATAATAGTTTTCAAGGTACTCACATTTTGTCAAGAATAAAAATAACTAAACAAATCTTGAAATAATTCATATACCAAAAGACAAAGTTATAATATAATCTCAACATTTAAGGAAGTCATAAGTATGAGAATTTTCTACGAAAATTATGGAGGAAAGATAAAATAATAAAAGTTAACTTTCAATTATTTTACCTTCCCTCCAATATTTTCGTGTAAAATTTCCTCTCTCATTCATTCACTTCCTATAAACCATGAATCACCCTCCCACTAAGATAAACTTGAGGTATTCAATACTAATACAACTACATAAACTCCAATAGATAAGTGAAATCCGTGCATATATTTTCTGCTTTTTCTCCGAATTGCTCTTTATTATTCCAACGGATGGCCATTCACATCCAACCATCAAGTGCCATCATCTTTGCCGGCTCCTATAACTATAGGTAAAGGCAACTTTGACCACTTTAAAATTTCTACATAATAAAAGTTTCTAACATCATTTATCAAGGCTCTATTAGTTTCTATGCAGCTGTTGAATAGTACAAATTTTTGCTGTGAAAATCGTCTTTTGCTATAATTGAGGGCCTTGATTCATGGCTTAAGGAAGGAATTCTTGATATTATTTTGATGAGGAGGTCAATTTCTATTGATGTAGGGTTTTTTTTTTTTTTTTTCCATCCTTCATTTTAATTTTTCCCGTGTAGGGTATATCATATAGTTAATGATTTTGTATAGAAGTTACTATCTATTTCTCATTTTATTATTATTGCTTCACTAATTAAAGTTAGTTTCTGATTTCGTTTGAAGATATATTTTTTAAAATCATGAAATTAAAACGTATATTACGCGCCCTAAACAAAGATTGCTTATTATTTATATACAAACCATTATTAGTGCCTTAAATTAGGAGATTCAATTACACCTTTTTTCTTTTCCTTTTTTTCTCTCCTCTCTTTTTTTTATATTCTCTGCCATCTCTCTCCATGTACAATTTATTATTAGTGCCTTAAATTAGGAGATTTAATCATCCAAATTTACGGTCCAAAAATATTCAGTTGTGATCACAAGCAAATTAACACGATATAATGGTTCTCAAAAGTCACAAACAGAAATTTAATGGGATATAGTATAGCTTCTTCAAAGCAAAAATCATGAAGCCATTAATAATTCAAATTAGGTCCGACAATGAAGAAGTAACTCATGCATTGAAATTGAATTTTCTTTTTTTTTTATATTATTAAACTGATATTCTGAAGATTTTATTTTACAGTCACGTTGGTTCCTGCACAAGCAAAAATGTTTTCTAGTGCTGTCAATTGTTGATTTGTTGTGACGACCTGGCTAGTCGTCTCGTGAGTTACCGCTTCGTTTTCTCCATTTTTCGTCTCATTATGCTCCGTTATTCATGTTTTATGTGATCGAGTTGAGTAGTTTGCGTTAGGAGTGAGTTTGGCAAGAAATGAGACACTTAGTCTCTTTTAAGAAGGTTTAAGCTGGAAAAGTCAATCGGATGTTGACTTATGAGTTAGAGGGCTCGGATGTAAGTTCCGATGGTTCGGTTAGCTTCGGGAGGTGATTTATGACTTAGGAGTGTGATCGGAATTGGTTTTGGAGGTCCGGTGTAGAATTAGGCTTGAATTGGTGGAGTTAGTATTTTGACGATTTCCGGTTGTTATGCGAGATTTTGATCCGAGGGTCGGAATAGAATTCTTAGAGTTGCTATAGCTTCGTATGGTGATTTCGGACTTAGGCGTATGTCCGGATTTGAAATTGAAAGTCTGTAGGACAATTCAACGCATTTTGGCGAATGTTGGAAAATAGAAGATTTTTGGAAAGTTTGACTGAGGAGTTGACTTTTTAATATCGAGGTCGGAATCCAATTTTGAAAATTCTCATAGGTCCGTTATGTTATTTATGACTTGTGTGCAAAATTTGAGGTCAATCGGACTCGATTTGATAGGTTTCGGCATCGAATGTAGAAGTTGAAATTTATTAGTTTCATTAGGCTTGAATTGGGGTATGATTCGTGTCTTTAGTGTTGTTTGATGTGATTTGAGGCCTCGACTAAGTTCATAATATGTTTTAAGATTTGTTGATATATTTGGTTGAAGTCTCGAGGGCCTCGAATGGATTTTGGATGGTTGATAGAGTTTAGCTTGGGCATTTCAAGAATGCGTTGATGTGTCTCTTCAAGAATAAGTGGTATCATATTATGCAAATGGACTCAAAATTCAGTTTTAATTGAAGTATTAGATCCGTATCGAAATTTTGGAGTCACAGAAAAAAGAATCGTCCAATTCGGACATCGTATGAGAAAGTTGTGCCTATTTTTGTGTCAGGGAAAAATCGCCAGCGCCAAGGCAGCGCTCGACGCCACCCAAGGCGCCAGCAATTTCTGTGGCTACTGGAACCAGTGCCACAGGCAGCGCCCGGCGCCACCTGTGGCGCCCAAGGCAGAAAGACACTATAAAACGGGAGTTTTGGCCATTTTTGACAAAAATAGAGTTGGGGGAGCTCGGTTTGGGCAATTTTTAGAGGGGTTTCCACAAATTTGAAGGAGGTAGGTGTTCTTTATCATAAATCCTTCATAAATCATGATTCCATACTCATTTACATCATGAATAGATGAATTTATGGAAGAAAAATTAGATTTTTTTACCAAATTTTCCAAGAACGAAAATTAAAGATTCGAAAGCCAATCCGATGTTGGAATTTGATAATTTTTGTACGGTTGAACTCGTTGGGAGATAAGGAACTCGTTGATGTGAAAATTTCTGAACTTCGAGAAGTGGGCCTGGGGCTCGGGTTCTGCTAATTTCGGGATTTCTTGGTATTTTCGGTTGTTTTCGCTTGGGCTTTGTTTCCTCAACATATTGTGACGTAATTGTTCTGAATTTGGATAGATTCGACGCACGTGGAGGCCAATTCGAAGGGCAAAGGCGTCGTGGGCTAGAAATTTAGCCGGTTTGAGGTGAGTAGTGATTGTAAATGATGTTCTGAGGGTTTGAAACCCCGGATTGCACATCGTAGTGCCATATTGAAGTGAGGCACGCGCTCGATGATGAGCGTGGGGTCGTCTACTACTGGGGATTGTGACTTGGTCCGTCCCGATTGATATTTTTACTATATATTTGATTGAAACTTATTTGATTTCATCATGAATTGGGCTGATTGTCATATTTGGGCTTCGTGCCGGTTATTTGAACCCTTCAGGGGTAGTTATCACTGTTTCCTCACTATTTGATTCATTACTTGAACTCATTCATGTTGTTTTCCATTGTTTTTACAAAACATCCATTTTTACTCAGTTTTGAGATTTAAATGACATTTTAAATGATATAAATGGATCGGGTGGCACGCCGCCACGGGATTTGATATGAAGTGATCGGGTGGCACGCCGCCACGGGATTTGATATGAAGTGATCGGGTGGCACGCCGCCACGGGATTTGATATGAATGGATCGGGTGGCACGCCGCCACGGATATGATATGAATGGATCGGGTGGCACGCCGCCACGAGATATGATATTGCGCTTGGGGCGTAAGGGGCCCCTCCCGGAGTCTGTACACCCCCAGTGAGCGCAGGGTACCCAGAGATATTACAGTTGGTAACAATGGCAACTGTAGGTTACAGTTGGTAACAATGACAACTGGTAACCAGAGCTGTGAGATTGATACTGAACCCAGAGATATTACAGTTGGTAACAATGACAACTGTAGGTTACAGTTGGTAACAATGACAACTGGTAACCAGAGCTATGATATTGATACTGAGCCCCGGATATTACAGTTGGTAACAATGATAACTGTAAGTTACAGTTGGTAACAATGACAACTGGTAACCAGAGCTGGGGAGATTTTACTGTTTTAAATGATACTGAGCCCAGGGATGTTACAATTGGTAACAATGGCAACTGGTAACCAGAGCTGGGAAGATTTTTATATGATTTCTTACTGATTTACTGTTTTCAAATAATGGTTTACTGCTTCATTATGCATTGCCTTGTGCTCTACGTGTTTCCTTACTTTCAGTCATTATTTATATGTATTACTCACTAAGTTGGAAGTACTCACATTACTCCCTGCACCATTTGTGCAGATTCAGGCGTTATTGATTCCGCTCCGAGGCATTGATTACGACTGTCAAAGCGGTGATTCAGAGACTACGAGGTAGCTGTTGGCGTCCGCAGCCCCGTATCTCTTTATTCTAATTGTTTCCACTATCTTCAAACAATTGTGCCAAAGATATTGTAATGGTAATCTTATCATTAGGATTTTCATTAGTTGCTCATGACTTTGTCACACCCGGTTTCGGATTGTTTTACGGGATGGTTAGCTATATTTTTCGCAAACTACTGTAATGACTTTTGCTTATATGATTTCGCGTTGTTCAACTGTTTAAAATGAGGTTTAGTTTGAATTGGCTGGCCTTGTCTTCATGAAAGGCGTCATCACGATCGGGTTGGAATTTTAGGTCGTGACACTTATCTTGCACGAGAACTACATCAAATATTCACATAAAAGCTTTACAAATTACCTAACTACTTCCTGTCTCTTTAAGCACGAGGTCTTACAGTAATGTCAAAATATCTATACCTTGGCTACTCAATATTTGTTGATTCAAGATAACCTTTGCTATGTTTTGAATCCATTTTGAGTTCATGAATTTATTTTGTATTTCACTTTAGACTAATGATGTTCATATATAGAGTTTAGAGCAAAGTAAAAATGTTTATGGGGAAGAACAATTAATTATATAGTATACAACTTATCTACATCTTTCATACATTATTTTTATCCAATTAAATACAACTATAACATCATACAACTTAAAAATAATTTTTATATAAATTTTATACAATATGTCTTTTGTACATTATTTTGTATATGATTTGTATATATTTTGTATGTGGTGTGTTCTTCTTCTTCTTCTCTGAAATATTTCGAGTGACATTGCATGCGTAATAAATTCATTAACCCCTTCTATAAATTTCTTCCTCAAAAATCGACGATTAGGATAATTTCTAATCAAACTATAATATTCCATCTACACAGAGAACAAATAAATTACATGTTCTATTAATTTAAAATTTCACATATATCCCTAAATACATTCTTTTAAAGTTCAATTATAAGAAGTAATTTGAAAGTTTACATATATCCCTAAATAAGTTTTTTTTTTTAAAATTAAATTATAACAAGTAATTTAAAAGTTCATATATATCCATAAATGAATTCAAGTAGCGAACATTGTATCGTTACACTTAGTATTAGATTGAGAACTAGCTTAATATATCCTTGTAATTTATTTTAAGTTTGATATAATTTAACAAGTCCATATAATAAGATTGATTTATCCTTGTAATTTATTGTTTAACCCTATCATTAATCATATAATACTCGCTAGACAATGAATTAGTTAAGCCATTCAATTAGATTAACTCAATTAGATTAATTGATATTGTAATTCATAATTTACACTTTAAATTAATTTATATATTAAATAATTTAAATGCATTAATTTGAGTTTTATTAAGAACCATAAGCTCATAACTTAAAGGTAGTTCGTTATTTATACTTTAAATAATTTAAATACATTAATTTGAGTTCTATTAAGAACCATAAGTTCATCGTTTAAAGTAGTTCATAATTTATACCTTAATTCTAAATCTAATGTAGTTCAAACCAAAAACCCTAAAAATTATAATTTGATGTAGTTAATTCTAAATCTAAATATAATGTAGTTCAAAAACCTATTTAGTCACAGAAATCCTAAATAGACAAAAATCCTAAAAAATTGCGTAAAATTATATTCCAAAAATTAAAAAAAAGGCTAATAATGTAGATTAGTAACCTTGAACAACAATGGCAATGGTGGTGCCGCCGAGGAGGCAAAATGGTAGTGGTGGTGGTGGCGGCGGCTGGCGGCGCAGGCATGAGAGAGAAGGGGTGCAACTTCGATTTTGGGGGTGGGTAACTTGATTTTGGGTGGGATTAGGCCAAAAATCCGTGGGGAAGGGAGATGGACGAGAGATAGAAGAGAGAGAGTGAAAAGATGAAAATGGGGAAGAAACCCGTCTATGTTGGTTTAATTAATAGATTTTCGAACGATTTCGGTCGGCATTTAAAAAAATATTTGAGCGTTTGACCTCACAAATACCGACCAAGATCGGTCGAAAACTAAATTATAAAAAGTTTAATAATATTCTTTTATTAATTACTTATCAAAACTTTTTGTTCTTAGCATTTTGTACACTTAATATATGCTTTCTTTCTTAATTTTTACCTTAATCAAATTTTTTTAATAACTTGCATCACATATCGGTCGATTTTGTGTTTGAAGATTGTAATAAAGTAATATATAATTAGATTTATATATAGCACTACATCTTAATTATAAAAAGTTTAATAATATTTTTTATTAATTACTTATCAAAATTTTTTGTTCCTAGCATTTTGCACACTTAATATATGCTTTCTTTCTTAATTTGTACCTTAATCAAATTTTTTAATTAACTTGCACCACATACCGGTCGATTTTGTGTTTGAAGATTGTAATAAAATAATATATAATTAGATTTATATACAGCACTACATCTTAAGTTTTACCATAGCATTACATTAATGATACACTTTATAATCTATTTACTAAGACACTAAGTGTGTCGTAGCATATTAGCTACAACAACTATATTAATTATACTCGATCAATTATATATATAATGTTTATCATCTGTGTGCTTTCATTAAATTACACTTCATATTCGTATACGTGTAATAGATTATAATAGAGTGTATGATTTTATTCATTTATGATAATTTACACTTACACACACACACACACACACACACACACACACACACACACACACATATATATATATATATATATATATATATATATATATATATATATATATATATATATATATATATATATATATGCTTTAATTTATTCTCAACTGTTCATTACATCGCTCGAATGTTTGATCGATGAATAAATAAGAAAATAAATCTTGAAGTTTAAGTGAACATTTTAAACATTTTAAGTGACTACATGCTCCGGTATAATGAGTGACAAGATGCCCCAAGATGCTCCGATATAGTCTTGAATATTTTATTCTCGATCACCTTATTAGTACTTTGCTCGGATACTTCATTAGTGGATCAATTGAAAATTCAATTATATATATTAATACTTAAGTTTTAGCAACAACAACATGTGTATACTTATCAATTGATCCACTGATGAAATATCCGAGCAAAGTACTAATAAGGTGATCGAGAGTAAAACATTCAAGACTATGTATGTGTATGTGTGTGTGTGTATTTTTTTTTTTGTGCGTGTGTTATATATGTGTGTGTGATTGTATGAGTGTATATATTGTTAAATATATGTTGATATTGTAAAAATCAAATAATTTAACAATAATACCGACCGAAATCGGTCAATAAATTTTATATATATATATATACATATACATACATACATACATACATATATATATATATATATATATATATATATATATATATATATATATATATATATATCTAGTACGACTAGGTCTTGGTCAAAGATTGACCAATTTCTAACCGACATCGGTCGGAATTTTTATATGTGCCAGATGTCTTTGTTGTGGGACCACTATATCCGACCGATGGTGGTCGGTATCTTTATGTGAATTTTTTTTTTTTTACTTTTGCGACCAATTTACCTATCTTTTGACCAATTTCGGTCGGTATTCTGTGGACAGTTTTTGACAGTTTTCTAGTAGCGTAAACACTATAAAAGAATTGATTACTGTTAATTTTATTCTAAATTAATTCACTTTTAGTTTAAATTAATTATGTAAAATAATTAATTCACTGTGAGATAAACATTTCAGTTTCCAATTCAAAAGAAATCAAAAAAGAAAATGCTATATTTGTACGGAAGTTGACCAACATTTAGCAATTATATAGTAGCTGAATTACATTGATCGTATATGTTAAAATTCAGTATCTCTGCAAATATAACGTTCAGACATTAAAAAAGAGAAATAAATCCAAAATAATAAAGAAGAAAGGAGAAAAGCTATCCTGATGGCTGATATGAAAAAAAAAAATCGAACTTCAAAAATTTGCAATGAACGAGATGAGCAACGAAGGACAGACATGGAGAAGAAGAGATGAAGGAGAGGCTGAAGAAAGAATAACCGAGAAGAAATCAGTAGAAATTAGGGCTTGCGTGTGAAGGATACATTTAGAATTTATTATTTTATAAGGAATAAAGTCAAAGGCAAATAGTCTTTAAGCTAAAAAGTAATAAGTTGGGGTTACCATGGCTTTTGACTTATTTTAAAAACTTCATAACTTATTTTAAGCATCATTTGACTTTGTTAAACACTCAAATAAGCTGAAAATAACTTAAAAGATGGTTTGAACAGCTTAAAAGCCCGTCCAAACGAGCTTTTAATGGTGTGAGGCCTTTTAGGGAAAAACATACGGCCTTGATTCTAAACGGACAATATCATACCATGTTAAAAGAATATTTGAATCGTCTTAAACTAAAAAGACAGTATTAAATATTTATATCAAAATTATTTATCATACCAAACGACCCCTCTAAGGTATATGCTTGGATTGTAATCGCGCTTAGTAACGCACCAACTTTAACTTGCATCTTTCACTGAATCAAAAGATTTCCAAACTGAGTCGAGGTAACTCGTTCTAGCTCTGCCAAATTGACTCTAGTTTTATAACAAAGAATTAAATCATCAAAATTGGTAATTCAGATATGAGATATAGGCAACTCTGAATATGACCACATGGTCTGTAGCTTAGATGTGAGAAGTAATTATCGTTAGGCAAGTTGGCTGCTTTAATATTATTGTTAGTACCACTCACCAGAATCAGTTAATGACTTAACCTACCAAATTTTGCTTTTATTACGCATTTTGATGTTGACATATTACCTAAACGGCGAAATTTCTGCTTCATATGTAACACTCATTATTACGACCACTATTACAGTAAAAATTCCTATTACACCATAGCCAGACCATTAGGAAAAAAATAGTAAGGTGAGCGAGTTGGTTTAAGAGATTAGAGAAACGACTAATTTTCAATCATTTGACTATAACTTCACTTTTAAGCGAAGAATTAACTCTTTATCCTTACTTTCACTATTGCCAAACAACTGTTATGGACATGTTCAATTCTTTTTTGAAAAACAAAAATAAAAATCTTTCCAATCCAACACCTCAACACGCCGTTGCCACGATGTTTATTTCAGCTAAACTTGACTCTCTGACACAAAAATTATTTTACCTTGACCTTCGAATATTTGACTTATGAGTCATGACTCATTTCTAAATAAATCTTCAGGCTACGTAGATGTACCAGAAAAAGACAAAGACTTACCAACAATTAGCCATTTTACTCATGCTATCAACAATAACCAATAAATTTACTAATGATAAACTATATTCAAGAAAAACTTAGGCAATTTTTTTTTTTTTGAATAGGTATTATTAGAATTCGTTGGAAACGCATAGATGAGGCAATATACAAACTCTGAGAAAGACTGAAGGTGAATTAGACTAGTTTGGAGTCAAAATTCGTTTACCAGTGATACAATATTAAAAAAAACTAGGCACAAAAGATTTTTTTTTTAATGGGTATGGCTGGAATTCAGCGAGAATAAGTAGATTAGGCAATATATAAAATTTTAGTAAGATTAAAGGTAATTTGGACTGATTTGGTATTAAAATTCATAATTAATTTCGAGTTTAAAAGATCATCTATGACACATGTATTAAACATGGTATCACGCATGATCTCAGATACAGGTATACTTGGATAAAAGAGATATATAGGGGATACACATATGATACATACGTGATACACAAGTGCTACATGAAAGATACACAGTATGATACACATCTCATCTTCTTCTAAGTTGGTCTTTTACTTTAAATTCGGCTCAAATGAATTCAAACCACCTCAAATCTCCACCAATTCTTCCCAAAATTGAGTTTCAAACTCTTTGAGATGTACCCAATCTTTCTTCCGCTTACCTAAGACATGTGCTGCCCCTTTCTTTTCTTCCAAAGGTCAAAGAAGGTGATAGCCCTGTAGATTCGTTCCTATGGTTCTATCCTTCCCAGTAAAATGCGATGTGTTCGAATTCTGATCGTGTTTACGCCCTCAACCGACCTAATCGTCCCAATCCGATTGTCCTCTTGAATGATCTGATTTACTTATTTGAAAATCAGCTACCCCCTACTCTTGTCAGCTTTCTATCTCTTTCTCCAACCTTCGATGATCCTCCTGTAGGGTGCTACCTCTAGATCTAAGAATCATGGAAGACCTTCAAAAGGCGCCGTCTACCTTTTTACTGACAGCACGGCTAGGTGCTGGCACAAGTACTAAGTAACCTTAGAATGGGGATACCAATCTATTTCAACAACATCCACTCGTAATAAATTTCAATTTCAGAAACCCAAATTTTCAAACTCAAGCTTAAGTGAACTTCAATGGTTTTCAATAGAGATTTAGCTCATCTTCTTCACTTTTCAAATTATTTTACTAAGTTACTATATCAAAGTACTTGCATTTTTTACTTTCATTTATCTCTTTTGTAAATTTTTTGTATTTGAATTTTTGTTATTAGTGTGCAATTGAAATGCTATTAGTCATATTTGAATTAAGGCTATTTTCATGCACAAGCAGATCGAAATAACCTACAAATTGCAATCTACAAGTAAAGAGCATCCTAAAGTAAAAAAAGAGAGAGTAAAGAGAAACTGACATTAATTGAAAAGTTTTTGGATTAAAATGACATTTGGGCCATTTTGCGTAGATATGTGTTTTGAGCTAGTTTTGGTTGAAATTGTTTATGGGATGAAAGTTTGGGTAGTTTTCTATTTTCTTTATTCAATTGACCAATATGTTAGTAGGAATTCTCTTTCGAATTAACTAAAACAGAGCTAAGGAATCTTGCCACGCTTCCTTATTGACAACTACACATTTTAGAGAAATTTCAGATACATGGATCACAATGACTCCTCAACTAAATCATCCTTTTCTACCCACAACCTAACCTAACTCCATTATTGTTTATTCAAGATCAAACTCCTAGCAACTCTGACCAATTCTCACCTTCCTCTTTGATAACTCAGTGGCCATGAAACCAAGAAAGCTATTTCCAACTTCAAACCAAACAGCAGATTGTCACGATGTTTGTGACTCAACATGTCCTTACGGCTGCTATCCATACCCTGATATGGACTATTACATGCCACCACCAGCACTACTACAGCCACAATCGGCGCCTCAATCGAGTAACAAAAATGTTCAAAACATTTCACCTTATGTAATCATCTCCGTCGCCTTACTTGCTAGCTTGTTCCTACTTCTCAGCTACTACATAATCGTCGTGAGGAACTGCACGAATTGGAGACGTAGGAGACACTCACGAACGCAATCAGAAGGCGTTAGCGAAGATCTCTTGGATGAAAATCGAGGTCCGGTTATTGATCATCCCATTTGGTATATCAACACTGTGGGCCTTCAGCCTTCAGTTATTAATTTAATAACAATCTTTAAGTATAAAAGGGGAGATGGTTTGATTGATGGAACAGAGTGCTCTGTTTGTTTGAATGAATTCCAAGATGATGATTCTCTTAGGTTGTTACCAAAATGTAACCATGCATTTCACATCCATTGTATTGATACATGGCTTAGATCACACACAAATTGCCCTTTGTGTCGTGCTGCTATCATCTCCAACACTGCAACCGCTCCGGTGGGATCAATCATCCCAATTTCGAGTACTAATATGAATTCCAGCGAAGATAATGGTTCGCAGAGAGAAGTAATTGTAGAAGTGAACAACAACAATCATTCCAGAGATGGGGAATTTCAAGAAAATGCGAGGAGAGTTAGTCGTGAACAAGATGAATTCCAAGAGATTGAACGTCCTGAAACTTCGAAAAAAGAAGTGAACTTGAAGAGGGGTGATAAAGATGTGAAAGTACAACCAATGAGGAGGTCTGCTTCTATGGATTCTTCAATTTCTACAGTCATAGGACTACAAATGGGTGTAGGTGAAAAAAGCTGCGTTGAGACGACAAGAAATGAGGAAGTAGGTTCAAATTCAAGAATGAAAAGGGTGATGGAGAGTGCTTCTTCAATGAAGAGATCATTGTCTTATGGTGGGAGGTCATTTTTCTCGAAACAACATCGAAATCCAAGTTCAGTACTTCCATTGTGAAAATGAGCTGGTATCAAATTTCTGAGAACGAAAACATTCTCGTTCTCTAAATTATGAGTCCAAAAGAAAGGTTCAAGATCCTGAATCATGACATAACAGTAAGAGAAATGGGGATTTATGGTAGTTTAAAGTCGGAAATCTAACTAACATACACTCGTTGTACAGGTATGTTAAAAAGCTTAGTTCATAAATTAGTTAGTCTTTAACTTCTACAACTGCAAGATCATCTGTAACGTGTTGTGCACCAAATTATAAGTATAATTCCTTATAGCATGAAGGATGATGACCAAGTAAAATCTAGTCGTGAAATGCGCTTTTGCGAAAATGCAACGTCAACCTCTGCATAATATAGACCAATGTGGTCCAATACTTTTCCAAAATCAACACGAAATTAGTGCACCAGGTTGCTTTTTAAATTCAATCCACATGTTTCAAAGTCATAAAATGCTTTGATTGGCGATTCTCAGTGCAATGAAAAATGATGATGCTTTTAGCTGTCGCAGTAAGTCCTGAATTGGATACAAAGTTTTCAGAGAATGAAAGCTTATTACTTAGATTATAAGATTCATAGATATCCTTGAACTCAAAGAAATGTATGTTTATCGGTAAAATGATACAGTTAAATTTATACGTGGTTTCTAGACAAGTGAACTAATTTGATCCTGAAATAATGCAATTATTGAAGAAATATACAATATTTAGCCTTGAAATGTAGATGAAATAGTATAGACGACAATTCAGGGAACAAGTTTCCGGGCACAACAATGATGAGATCCAAAAGCAAGAAAATAAGATTGTATTAAGTTTCGTATAGAATATAGTATAAGATTTTCCAGAAAAATCGTTCCCTTTACAATGATAACTGAGCTCACTATTTATAGCTATGTCTAGGGAAAGAGGTCCTAGGATTGTGTCCTCCTTTAATGTCGATTACGAGGGTCATTGATGAAGATGTAATGGTGAACATAAATATCAAATTCTCTGTAACAGATCGTCGCTCTCAATGCTAAATCGGACCCGAAACCGGCCCGGACCGATGGAAACTGGTCCATTAATGTTCCGGAATGCCGATCCCGGTAGCGAGACGGTGTGTCCATTCCAAACCGGATGAACCAGAGCAAAAAAAGTGTCGGACCAGCCAGACCGGACCGGACCGGTAAAAAAAAAACTGGCTGTTTAAAAACTAGCCGTTGGCAACGGTTCTATTGACCTAGTAGCCGTTGTCCAACGGCCAAAAACGGTCATTTTTACCCCATAACCACCTCTAACTATTTTTTTCCTATAAATACCCCATTATTTTATCATATCTTTCACACAATTCATCCAATTATCTCAAATTCTCTACAATATTGCTATTTTGCTACTTTGGCTATTTGTTAAAATTATACAATTTTGCTACTTTATCAAGTTTTAATTGGAGTTGTTATCAAAGTTATATTTGGCTATTTGGTGAAATTTTCAATTATCAAGTATTGGGTAAATTGGAGGCGCTACTTGGTTGAAATATCAATTTGGCTATTTGTTGAAGTTTTTCGATTATCAAGTATTCAACTTATTAAGAAGTGAAGATTCAAGTTTCAACTTCACCTCAATTATACGGTTATATTTGGTTGGTCATTCCTACTTCCTACTCTTTTATAATTTTTTTCATATATTTATTTTATTTGCTCTAATTATGTCTCAAAAAGGTTCAATTGGAACTAGTAGTGGGGGGCGGGCACGTGGTCGTGGGAGAAATAGGGATAAAGAAATTGCTGGTAGTTCTAGTCAACACATAGATGATTCTCAATATTATCATGATGTTAACTCTAATAATCCACTTGATAATGATATGTTAGAAGCATAATATAACTATCAAACTGGCGTTAATTTAGAAGAACCACATGAATTTCAAGCTAGTCCACCTGAAGTTTAGTCTAACTTGCCTCCTTTACCTCCTACTAGAGTCACAGTTAAATGTAAGGATATATCTGAAGTGTAGGAATCTGCGGAAAAGAAAGTTGAAAATCAGATGGCCGTATGTGGGCTTTGTGGAATGGAGTGGGTGTTTAAAACTGGGGGTAATGAAGGTGGAATGGGTAAAATTAGGACCCACTTAAGAAATAAACATCCTAAGGAATGGTCAATGCGGGCAGGGGGTATTTATTTAGGAACCGAACATGGGGGAGTAGCGCATGATGAATCCTCGGGTACCCAAACAAAAATTAACCAAACGGGATTCTTACTTATGATAAACAAAGGGATAGGAAAATATTGCTAAACTAGTTACGGTAGAGGGTTTACCTTATAGTTTTTCTTATTCTACTGGTTTTGTTCGTTATATTTAGGCTACATATAATCCGTCTTTTAAAGGTTTTCCAAGAACTAATGTTAAAAATGATATTATTAAATTTAAGAACGAATATAGAGATTATTTGCAATATTTATTTGACAACTTTGACACTAGAGTATGCTTTACTTCGAATATGGGTCGTTCTACTAATAATTGTGATTATATTACAATTACTATTCATTGGATAGATCCTGATTGGGTATTTCAAAAACGTATTATTGCTTATAAAGTTGTTGATGAACCACACACAGGTAATTATATTTCTAAAAAAGTTTCATCAATTTGTCGTACGTATTGTTTAACTAACAAAGTTTTTAGTATTTCAGTAGATAATGCTACAACCAACACAGAAGCACTTAGGAACTTGAGAGTCCTATTTTGAACCCCCCTTTTGAGGAATTTTTTCATGTTAGATGTGCATGTCATATTTACAACTTAGTAGTAAAAGATGGTCTTGACTTGTTTAACCACATTATTGAAAAGGTGAAAGTAGCTATTGCTTATATATTTAGAAATATAAATCAAGAAAGAAAAAGAGAATAGGAAAGAAAATGTATAGAATTAGGAATGCCGATTAGGAGAGTCCCAAAGGAAGTTTGTACTAGATGGAACACTTTAAATGAAGCATTGATTGTCGCTTATGAATATAGAGAGCCTATTTATCAAATGTATAATAAACATTTTATGAAAATCTATCACCTTAAAGACGACGATTGGAACCTTGTTAAATATCTCCTTCAGTTTTTAGAAATTTTTTATCATGCTACTTTAGAATTTTTCGGACAATATTATTTAACTAACCGTACCATGTTATATTATATAGCTGAAATATCTGAATTGTTTAAATTATATAGGCAATATGAAGCATATAAAGTGGCTGAGGCTATGATTGAAAAATTTAAAAAATATTTTTTCCCAATTCCCCAGCTTTTTTACATTGCTTCTGTGTTGCATCCTGCTTTTAAACTTAAGTTAACTGAACGACTTGTTAGAGAAATATATGCAAATTTAGAGATTACATCTATTGAAATTGCAACTAATAAATATCCAAGTGTAGAACATGCTTGTGCTAAAGTTCTTTCAGAAACCGTGGCTGTTTTTGCAAAGTATAGAGCTTGGGCGGACAGTGCTGCACCAACTGCACCATACAGTCAACCGATGAAAGTTCTTCTAAAATGGGCAAAAGGCATGCGGGGATGAGCAATTTTGAGGAACTTGATTAAAAGTTGCTTTCAGAACAAGACGAGTATGGAGAGGAATACATCGAGTTCCAAGTCTATTTAATTCAATATCCAAAGAAACTTACAAGTTTTGGAACTCATCAGTTATTGGATTATTGGAAGAATCAAGAATCGCAGTTTCCAATACTTACAAAAATGGCCGGGATATATTAACAATTCAAGTTTCGTCAGTTGCATCGGAGAGCGCTTTTAGCCAAGAAAGATTTCAAATTGGAGATCATAGACATTCATTGAGGGAAGAGGCAATGGAGACAGGAGTTTTATTCAGGGATTGGATCAGAGTAGAATGAAGAAACTTTGGAATACTAGAACTTTCTCAGAAAAAGACAAAGGGTATTTCGATCAAATTTTGGGCTACGGAAAAAGTAAAGAAGGGAGTCAAACCGGCAATGAAGAAGAAGAAGAAGAAGAAGAAGAACAAGACGAAGATGATGAACCAGAACAACAACAACCAGTTCCTAAAGAAAAGCCTATGACTATCATAAAAAAATTAGCTAATATGTTTAAAAGAATGTAATTTTCTAAATTAGAATACACTACAATAAAATTGCTCCAAATCTTGGAATTCTATTATTTTGTTCACAACTCTTGTCTTCTTATTTTTTTTTTTAAATTCATTCTTTGCGCAAAAATACTACAATTAATTACTAATTGATTCAAGGTTTGAATCTAATTTCAAACTTTGAAACTAATTTGAAGTTTGACAAAATATTACAAGTTTTTTAATTCTAAGTTTGAAATAAACTAAACATTCCAAAAAAAAAATATAAAAAAAAATATATATAGACACACACACACACACACACACACACACAAATTTAGTAATATTTTATTGTTATATTTTCAAAAACTTGAATTATCCATCACTTTAAATGAAAGACCCAAAAAAATAATATTATCGACCGGACTGGACCGGAAAAATTAGGCTACCGGTAGTCGGTGCCGATCTCGAACCGTCTTGCATCAAAGTGGACCAGTGGGTCCGGACCGGTAACACCGGTCTCGTCCGATTTTAAGGCCAACCGGTGACCGGACTGGACCGGAGCTGAAAAAATAATCGGTCCAGAGCCGGACCAGACCGGTAGTCACTCCTACTGCAGAATATTCCCTATTAAATGCTACCAGGTGCAGAGCATTAACACACCTTTATGAATGTTATCCTTTCCGGTGACAAGCAGAATGGCTGTGTTCGGTCTTCAGTCATCCCCGTCTTGGGTTCCATGTGTCCTCCCTTTAGACGACCACATGTCATATCATATTTTATCCTATACAGATAGTCCCCCTACTTTCCGGTGACATAACTTCGTGTTATCGAGAAGTTGGTAGAAACACGTATTAGGTGGAAATTACTATAACCCCCTCTAAAGGTTTCTGATAGTTGATTAGACGCACGTCTCTCCGCATTTAATGCCCCGAACACGCGTCATCCCATGATTCAGCACAGCTTTTGCCGATTATCGAGGTAATCATGGCCATGAATTTAGCCGCCAAAATTTTTAATTGTATGCAACATTCTTTTCCTTTGCGTTTCGTAATTTCTCGAGCTTCTGATTTGCATCTTTATTTTTCATCCTTTCTCTAATTCTCTCAAACACAAAACTTTTTCCTTCTTATTTTTCAATGGCTTCTTCCTCCAAGCGTGCTGGTTCTACAAAGAACAAGAACAAAACCGAGGATTCTGTTCCTCTAACGGTGGGTTCCATCTTCCCAAGAAGATTTAGTACCACAAAGGACTTCGAAGAGAAATTCCCTACTGCTAACCCTCGTACATGGGCTATTAGTAGGTTCCCTTCTTCCATTCGTCCTTCTAGTATTCCTCCTGTGAAGGAGGACTGCCGCGGCCATGAGTTGGATATCATTGCTCCTAATCTATCGGAGCGAGTGACCCTTACCAAGGAAAGTTTTACATACTTTTTCACGTATCCCTTTACTTTGAGTGCGTTTTCTTTGAGCGGAGAGCTTGATTCCGTGATTGCGTAGTTTTGTCTTCGTTGCCAGGTGTTTTTGGCACAGATAAGTCCTTCAGTGTGGAGGATGATCGCCTGCCTTCGTCGTTTGTGCCAGGGAACTGGAGAGGAGCTAACCTTAGCTCATATGATGAATCTCTACTCTCCCAAAATCTTCTGCGGCGGAATGATAAATCTCTACAAGCGTGGCCACTATTTTTTGCTGTCTAGCATGGATGATGACAACGACCAGGGGTGGATGTGGAATGGTTCGTTACAGTCACTACCAACGACATCATTCCGACAACGGCTTCATCCTTTTTGGTTGCTTGGAACCGCACTCGTAAGCTCTTCGTTTAGTATCTCTTTTTACTTTATATTCTTTTATCGCCGTGTCAATTCTTCACCTTTCGCATGTTTCAACAACTTGATAGATCCCACAGGTGGTGGAAGGTTTGGACCGGTGGGTTTAGAAGATCCTGCACATCACGACGCCCGAAACTCGTTCGTGGAAATTTAAATACGGGCGGAAGGCCAAAAATCATGGTAATTTTAATTTACCTTGCTTCTATTCTTTATCTTTTGTATATGGAGAACTTGGTTGAACCCTTCTGACTTGTTCACAAAATTAGGTCTACCTGCGGGCTCTGTTACTGTCCCCGAGGAGGATGTTTTGGCTGATCCTGCTGATGCAGCAAGGCTGCTTCAGGAAGCACTTACTCGAATAGGTATCTCCGGGCCTATTTCGGGCGCAAACATTTCTTTACGGAGTCCATGGCCAGAGGATAAACAACCAAAGAGAAGATGTTCCTCCACGGCCAGGGAAAAGAATAAGAGGGCAAAGACTGATGCCCTCGAGTCATCTCCGGTGGCGATGACGACTAGTCCTCCTTCTAGGCCGATCATAGACACTGTGGTGATTGATGATGATAAAGAAGCTACTAATGAGGGAGATTCTCTACATAGAAGGCGACGATCCTCACTATCTCAATAGGATGATCGACCTGTTGAGATAGTTACACCAACTGAAGATGATGTCTCAGCACTTTGGGGAGAATTTGATTTGGTAGAAAATGCCAACTCCCGTTTTTGGGCTCCAATTGCTGTAAACGGTGCTGCGGGGCTGAGGACCGGATCCTTGCCGTCTTTGGTTGGCAAGCATCCAACAGCCAGCATCGCATTTGATGCATCTGCTTCTCACTCTTCAACTTCTTCAGCTTCATCTCCACCTTCACCAACACCAGTAACTGCTACATCACTTCCATCTTCATCTTCCCTTCAACCAACAGTTACTACATCACCTCCATCGGCCGCATCTGATCATGAAGAAGGTGTTCCTCTTTCACCAGTTCATGGGAATTTAGGGCAAAACTATGCTTCCCCTTCTGAAGATCCACAAAGGAGGAGGAACGTTATTCTTTTGGTCTCTATCAGATGCAACTTGCTATCCCGGCCAGTGGAGCTTGCTAATTATCTGAAGCCTTTGGCTTCAGAAAAAGACTGGGAAAAGATTCAAGCACTCCCGAGGGAGTTCTTGTTGAACAAACCCATGCATAACGCTGCAACGGTACATTCTTTTTTTCCTTCACTACTTATTCTACTTTTGTATGAATATATTCTAAGTTTTACTTTTTCTCATTTTGTAGGCCAACTTTCTTACTTCTGAGTGCTTTCAAAGGTTGATTGTGAGAAGGAAGAACTTACCTCTGAATAGAATCAACTTTTGATGGGACGAGACCAAACTGTTCTCCGCCTCTCGAAACTGGAACCCAAAGCTACTGAGGCTGTTGTTTTGGAGGCTCGTTTTCAGCAAAACGAGCAAGAAGTGGTAACCCTTAGCAAAGAAATTGGCTCGCTGAGGGTTAGTTTTGATGAAGCTAAGGCTAAATGGGCTGAAGTCTAGGATGCCATTCTTGCTGCAAACGAGCGCGAGGCTGCTACAACCAAAAAAGTGACTAACTTAGAAGCAGCTTTGAACTCCAAAAGTGAAGAGCTTGCTGCTGTGGGGGCGAAACACGCCCAGCTAGAAGAGAAGTACAAGAAAGCTATCGAGCATAATAGGATCTTTAGTTCAACTGTCTGCGACCTTGACATTAGCTTCAAATCTGTTAGGTCCGCTCGGGAAATACTTATAAAAAATTGCCAAAAAGCATCCACAAAAATTAACCGAGATCAGTCGGAATCCATCAAAATTGACCGATTTCTAACCATTTTCAATTAGTCGATAAAACAATGGTCGCAAATGGAGAGCGACTGCAGACGGTCGATATTTTTTGACCGAAGTCGGTCGGTAACTATAAATGCACTTTGACCAAGTTGTATGACACAAAATAAAGTTACCGACCAAATTCAGTCGGTATTGTTGAAAATAAGTATTAATTATTTTAAAAATACCGATCGAATTTGGTTGGAATTTTAATTATTCATTGTTTTTAAAATTATTCAATTCCGATCGAAATCGGTCAGTTTTTTTAAAATATATTATTCATTTTTATTTAAAATTGTTAATTCCGATCGAAATCGGCTGGTACTATTTAAATAATTAAAATTTAAAATCAAAAAGTCTGACCGAAGTCGGTCGGTAAATTTGATTTTCTGGGAAATCAGATGAACATTTCTGACTGAATTTCCGACCGAAGTCGGTCGCTTTTCTGGGTAATTATTTGGAAGAATACAGCTGTTTTATAGCTGCACCACCTCCCAACAACCAATCACCTATAATGGAAGCATTACATTGCTTCCATTCAACCAATAACAACAACAACAACAACAACAACAACAACTATCAAAACTATATTAACAAAACATTATCACCATCTCCATCTCCACTAAACTGTATTAACAAAACATCAATACCCAACAATAAAATATTTCACAAGTTAAAAGTTCAAACATCATTCGATGAGTGTTTTTTTACTACATCATCTTCATCTCCATTACTATAGCATTCATCATTGGCATGGTTTGAAAGATTAGCATCTGGGGAAGGCTCTTGAGACCGGGGAATAGGGAAAGCACCACTAGCAAGAAGATTGGCTAGCTGACCTTGAAGGTTATTAAATTGTTGGTCCTTCTTTTCTAGCTAAACTTGAAGGGTATCAAATTGTTTATCTCTCTTTCTTTTCTCTAGCCTTTGTCTCTTTAAGCTCTGCTGTCAGCTTTGTGATCTTCTTCTCCATAGACGAGAGAGTCGACCTATCAATTGCCTCGCCCAGGGCGGAAGCCCCTATACCTTGCAATCCGGCCCTGTAGCGCCGAAATGATCTCTCTGGATGGCCATATGCTATCACCTTTTTAGGACCACCGACAACATCCAACCATATCTTCTACCCTTCTTCGTCTGAAATGGGTGGTCCCTCGCCTTGCTCATTCGGTGGCAAGCTCTAAGTGTACTCCTCCATATTAGTCTTGTAGCGACCCTTTATTTAGAAGATAGAAAATTAGTAACTATATAATATTATAAACATTAATTTCATGTTATAGTAGTTGTGAAACTTACATATGTAGTCTCCGCCTGGTCCTCGACCCATCTACTTAGATCTGTCAGTGCCTTCTTCTTCCGGATGTGAGTCTCCATGAAGAACTCATCATAAGTCATCTTCCTCCAATATTTTTTTCCTACAAATATAAAAACATGTTAACTAAATTAAAATATTTAAATATAGTTCGATAAAAATAGATGTAAATATTTTAAGGAATTACCAATAGTCTCCTCGCAGTCCCCATGCTCCTTGCACCCACACAGTGCAAGGAGCAACCCTTCTCAGATGCTCGGGCCTTCTTTCCTTGTTCACTCCTCTTCTCGAATTCCTCGGTGGTCCACTACCTCAGCAGATCCTCCCATATATGCGGTAGAAACCATGAAGGCTTCTTTCTCTTCTTTCGAGAAGAGCTGAAGGAATCAGATAGTCTCTTACGGTATTTGAACACAAAATTTGCAAGAATTTCACTGTTATGCCGGTCCTCCTAGGCACACTTAGTCTGCAAATGAAGTGTGTAACTTTAGATGAAAATATTGTTAATATAATGCTTAAATAGATAAGAATTGTATTAAAACCTTAAATTGGTTGAAAATTTGCTTCACAAGCTCTGGTGGAAATTCACTCCAAGTCGCATAGGGTGCATCATACAACCGGCCAAGAGCTTCAGTGATTATCTTTGTAGTCCGATGATTAGGTATGAACCTGCAACATAGCAATTACATTGAATAAACAAGAGTAGCTATTATAATTTAGCAAAAATAAAGAAGTAATAAATAAATCTTATCCATTGCCCTCAGGCCTGATGATCATCCTCTGATAACGATCATACCGAAATTCCTCTGGATCATTATCCTCTGACGAATCTGAAGCGTGCGTAGAAGGGGCGCATCTGGCTCAGCGCTAATATACCGAAGGCGATGTCTACAAATGCTAGGAGACGAACTCCGTGGAGAGGGAGACAGGGTCACTGATGAAGATGAGTGCGATCCACACCCCTGCAGCAATCTAGACCCCTGCTGCGATCCAGACCAATGTTGCGATCCGGCTGGCTGAACTCTAGATGGATGTGATCCAGCTAGTGATGAAGCAAATGGAGCAGATGACGGGTGTATCACCACATGGCCCTATGACTGCTGACTCGATGGACCCATGTAACTATATGCAGGATCATGTGGAGGAAGCAGGGTATAGCCCTGTGGCGGAGAACGCTAAGAATACTGCTAGCCGGGCGAATGGTAGGCAATCTGATGAGTAGATGGATATGGTGGAATATATGTGTGCCTATAAGATTGCTGCTGGCCATCAGCAGCGGAAGGATGCAAGTGTGGAGTGGAAGGAAGCGAGGGTGTAGCACCATCATCATGATCAATAGGCCTCTTATCCTTCCTAGACCTACCTCGACCCCTATCGGTCATCTACATAAATTAAAGAAAATGTTGGAATTGAGAATATAAATCTATATAAGTTGAGAGTGCTTGAAAAACTAACTTGCTAGTCTTCTTCGAAGTATCCTTCCTCGTCTGAAAATTCTTTCTCTTCACTTATTTCATTTTAAGTAGGTGATTCTTCATCCTCATTTTCTATGATTGTTATTTCCTCCATATCAACTTCTTCTAATATGCATTGAGGATGCTTCAAGTCGTTTTCTAACTAATCATCCACCATTTGGTTAACACTTGAGGTATCATTTTGGTAAGCAACATCTAGCACATTTTCAACTTCCACCCTACCAATAGGTTTAGTTTTGATTACAACCAACCCATCAGCTTTATCCCTCCGCAATGGATATGGAGCATAATATACTTGTCTAACTTTTTCAGCAATTATAAAAGGATCATAGCGATCATACTCCTTTTTTTTATTAACCTCAATTATGCTGTATCGCGACTGTACATTTGTACCTCTTCTAGGTGTTGGGTCAAACCACTTGCATCGGAAAAGTATGATCTTCTTATTTGGTCAACCTGAATATGATAATTCTAGAATCTCTTTGATCACACCATAATAATCATTTTCCCCATCCTGGTTGCCTTCACCACCTTTGACACACACCCCACTGTTGTTGCTTTTTTTATTTTTTATTTTATACTTGGAGCATTCCTCGATATGAAATTTGTAACCATTCACAAAATACTTAGACATAGTTGTAATCGTAGGTGCACGTCCCCAAGATATGTCTTTCAAAAATTGATTAACACCTTTCTTTGGATTATTAACCTACATGTAGTGTTAAATAAATCACAAGTGAGAAAGTATATTCATAAGTGACCAAGTATGTATATTCACATGTGAGAAAGTATGTAAGATGCACTTACACACTCTTTAAACCATGCCTCAAATGTAGAATATACAGCATCATGGCCAAATTGACTCACGAAGTCACTGAGCGACATATTAAAAATTTTGTTAGTTGCATCAACCAAATTAAATAGTAGTCCATGTAAATTAATCTTGCATCAACACTTACTTAAGAAAGGGTTGAACTTCTGGACAATTTAGCAACACATGATTTGAAGCTGATTTGTACTCCATACTACTTAGGCCCCTTTTGTTTTGATCTTTAGAACCTCGGCCTGGTTGATTGAATATGGAAATTGGTGGATATAATGGATCAATCTCAATCATGACATTGTGCCGATTGGGCCTATTTCTAGCACATGACACATGACTGTCGGAGTAGTAAGAATAAAAATGGACAATTTCCTTTGCAAGATAGGCTTCGCATATGGATCTTTCAATCATATTCCTCTATTTAACAAATCGTTTACACTTGCCGATAGTCCTGCACATTGTCATATTAGACAATAATGTTAAAGAAAATTACAAGAATAAATCAAGGTTTAATCATTGCCTCTCGAATGGATACATCCACCTGCATTGAGCCAGCCCTCCAAGTCGCGCCTCGTGTACAAGGTGAATTCGAAGGTGTTCCATCACATCAAAGAAACCACATGAAAAAATCCTTTCCGGCTTATTACTAATTATATGAATGTTCCGATTCATTTGAAATAGGTTTTCTTCCCTTAATGTGGTAGAACATAAGTCTTTGAAGAACAAACTTATCTCTGTGATGGGTTTTCAGATATTTTCAGGCAAACCACAAAATGAAATAGGGATTAAGGTTTCCATGAAGATATGACAGTCATGACTTTTCATATGAGTCAGCTTTCCTTCAACCATATCGACATGTTTTTCTAGGTTCGAAGCATAGCCCTCGGGCATCTTTAGGCTTGTAACCCACTCACAAATCTGTCTTATTTGTTCCAAAGTGAATGTGTAGCTGGCCTTGGGCATGAACACCTTACCATTGTTAGCAGACTGCAAATGTAATTCTGGTTGCCTGCAATATTCTTGTAAGTCCAGTCTAGCTTTCGGGTTATCTTTTGTCTTATTCTTGTCATCTATTACTGTGTTGAACAAATTGTCAAAATAGTTCTTCTCAATACGCATGATATGAAGATTGTATCGGAGAAGATTATCCTTCCAATATGGCAACTCCCAAAATCTGCTCTATTTTGTGCAGTTATGAGTAACACCATATCCAAGAAATCTAGAAGGTGGGGCCTCGGTAACTTTAGTGAAGTACTGAACCCTCTCCCAAATTTTCTCAACGGACAAAATTGGAGGTGACAAATCACGTTCAACTGTATTCTTTTGGAATGCGTTCTTCATCCTTTTGAACTCATGATCAACTAGCAAGAACTGATGATGATAATCAATCCATGACTGCTTTCGGCCATATCTTAAAGTGAACGCTTTACCATTTTCCATGCAGTAAGGACATGCTAACTTTCCAGAAGTCATCCACCCAGACAACATTCCATGCGCAAGAAAATCATTAATGGTCCACATTAAGTAGCACGCTTTGAAATTTTACTTAGTTGATATGTCATATGTCTCAACTCCATCATACCACAACTGTTTTAGCTCATCAATTAGAGGTTGCAAATATACATCAATCGAACTCTTTGGATTTCGTGGACCGAGAATAACATAATTTAAGAAAATATATAGACTAGTCATACACATTTCAGGCGAAAGATTATACGGCGTAATAAAGACTGGCCAGCATGGATATGGTGTTGTAGAAACAGAAAATGGCGTGAAACCATCAGCATACAAACCCAACCGAACATTCCTCGGTTCACTATCATAATCCAGATATGTCCTATCAAAATGCATCCAAGCTTCCCCATCTGAAGGATGACACATAACACCCGGCGGTCTTCTATTTTCATAGTGCCATCTCATATGAGGAGCAAAACTCATTGATGCGTACAACCTCTTTAATCTAGGAATAAGAGGTAAGTAATGCATCGATTTTACAGCAACCTTCTTCCCGCTGGAAACCCGCTTAAAACGAGGTTTTTCACAAAATTTACAACTTTCTAAATCTGCATCACCCTTATAATACAACATGCAACTATTTTCACAACAATCGATTGTCATAGACGAGAGTCCTAACATAAAAACCAATCTTTTAGCCTTATAGAAATCTTCAGGTATGTTGAAAGTTGGGTCAACTAGTTCACTCATAAGGCCAATGAAAGAATCCATTCCTGCTTGAGTAATATTGGTATCTGATTTGATACTTAATAATCTAACCGCAACAGACAACTGAGGTGCATACTCCCTTCACTTAGTGGAAGATTAGCTGCCTCTAACTGTTCATAAAAATATTTTGCCTCTTCGTTAGGAGCTTGTTCAACACTTTCATGGGTTTCAAAATCGAGGTACATCCCAAAAGCATCCATAACCATTTCATGGTACCTTGGATGTTGAATGCTATTCTTCACCGACCTACTACTTTCACCAACAACTACGTTATGAAATAGACCATCAGTACCATCAACCTCTCCATGATTATTCCACACAAAATAATTATCCATAAACCCCTTTCTATAAAGATGAGTCGTAACATCCTCCGAAACCAAAAAATTCAAACACTTGCACTTTGTACAAGGACACTTAATCATCCCTCCAATGCGAAACTATTCAATTGACATTACATGTCTAATAAATACCTTAACCCCTTCTATATATTCCTCCCTAAAAACCGATGATTATGATTATTCCTATTATACATCCAACTACGATATTCCATCTACATAAGAACAAGTACATTACATGTTATATTACTCATAATTCAAATAATAGAATTAAGTTACATAATAAACGTTAGTTACAAAGTACAATATTTAAATAGTTTGAGTGCATATTAATTTGAATACAATACTATTCTAACCCTATCATTAAACATAATTAGACTCGCTAGAATATTTAATTAGTTAAGCCATTCAATTAGACTAACTCACTTACTATTAATCATAATTAATAAACCCTAAATCATAATTTAGTATACCTTAAGTCATAGTTTAATAAGCCCCTTTTTCTTCCCCTTTTTATGCATTCCTTCCGAGTATTGTGGTCTTTTGAATCCCCTGCACTCTACCACACTCTTCATGAGCAATAAATTTGAAAAAAATAAAAATTAGCTAATTAAGCAAGTTCCTTACATGATATCATAAACAAAATCAATTAGAGTAAACCTTAAGTTAGAAGGTGACTCCGAAGCCTGCGAATGCAACAACAGGTTTACCTTGAGTCTCTGCAGGAAAATCCATACAACTAGCTAACGATCGTCTGACTTTAAAATACCTGGATCTGCACAAAAATTGTGTAGAAGCATAGTATGAGTACACCACAGCGGTACCCAGTAAGTATCAAGACTAACCTTGGTGGAGTAGTGACGAGGGACAATCAAGACACCTACTGGTCTGATAACCTGAACAAGTATAGGTATAGAACTAACAGAGTACAATATCTCTACAAAACTACGCATAATTATAATAGTAATACGGTACTTGCAAAAGAAAATAAAAGCAACAATTAGCAGCGAACACAACAAGTAATAACCAGTGGAGCAAGCTGGACACAGTTAGAATCCGGTGAAAATAGATAAAAGAAAGACAACTAGCAATTCGATAAGAATAACCGCCATCATGCCAGGTTTATCCAATAATCTCCACGAGTTACCAAACCTCAATATATTCACAAGTCACGAGTCCCAATTCATGAACCCTAAACACTTGGCATCTTGTGCTGTCATTTCAACTAGTAACCGCACGGGCGACGCACGTGCTAGTAGAAACATTCTCACATGGGAAGCAAATAAACGAGGGGGTATAGCAATGATCAATAACATCCGGATCCATCTTCTTAAACCGGTAGGGGAGATTAACTACGTGTATGCTTGTGCAAGTGTCCTATCACAATTTAGGCCAACTAGTAAGAGTAGAGAAAAATAAAAGGCACATAAGAATGATTCCCACATTTTGCACAAGAAAAAACTCACACAGGTTAGGCACACCACTACACATATATCAACAACAACAATGCCCCCAGGCCATAACAAGTCATCACAATCAATCCCTGACATAGTCCACCTTGTCTCGCCACGTGCGTAATAATAAAGTTAATGCCCGCCTTGTCTCGCCACATGCGCATAGTAATGTTCCCACCTTGTCTCGCCACATGCACAACACACAAATATATCTCTCCTTGTCATGAAGCATGTGCATAATCAATAGTAACAATAGCACGCAGAAACCTCGTGCTAACACCAGAACAAATTCTTCCAACAATATCACGTGCCAACAACACAACAACACAATAGAATGGCCTTCACAACATGTGCCCTTATTGCACAATATTTTCTCTAAACAGTTTCAATACCACAACTGCGCATAGCCCTCAGCTCAACAAACTGAGTACAACAGCAACAACAACAACAACAACAACAATACACAAGAATACGACAAGTAAATCAACTCAAGAACTTTAGAACGCAAAGAAACGGTAGGACTAGCTCACAAAGAAAAAACACAATAGAGAATACTAGTCACAATAAGAATAGCTCAACAAGGGAGAATTAATATGTAACAATAACTTCACAAGGTACAATTCAACAACAAGGGAGACAACATGAGTCATTAATTTCAAATAAGGATGAGGCAACTATGATAAAGGACAACAAACTTCTTTTAGGTTTGAGCAAATTAGGGAAACAATACAACAACTTAATTAAGGATAAGCAATGGAGAAGATAGCATGGTAATTGAAGAGGCAACAACTTCAGTTAAGGCACACGAGAATCAATTAGGCAATAAGGATGGAACATGAAGCAATTAATTCCAATTAAAATACGTAGAGGTGAAACTAGTAAATGGGGAACTTAATTTTCTACAATTTTCCCCAAACTTCCAATTTAATTTCACTAATTAAATGATGAATGTAGCAATGGATTCATGAAATAAAACATGATTCAGGTGGAGAATACTTACCCCAATGAGTTGCTTCAAAAACCCACAAAACATCTCCCAAAACCGAGGTCTAGAACTCAAAATATGTTAAAAATATCAAACCCTCGACATAAAAGGGATTCTATCCAAGTTTTTCAAATTTGCGAATAGGAATGTCGCATCTGCGGCCTCGCATTTGTGAGAAAAGGTCCGCATCTGCGAACTCAACTGGCCAGCCCAGTGGCCGCACCAGCGCAAAGGTAAGCCGCACCTACGACTCCACAGAAACACACAATAAGCTGCAGATGCGAAGATTTTCGCATTTACGATCTCTAGGCCGCAAAAGCGGCCATCGCACCTGCGTTCCCAAACTCCACAGAAGCGAGTTCCCCCTAGGCCACAATAATCGCAGAAGCGACCAGGCTCATGCAGAAGCGGAGCCGCATTTGCTCTCCAAAACGTCGCAGGTGCGAAGCACTAGAAACAGACCTGATCACAAGCATGAAAATCATCTAAAACTCTTCCAAAACACAGCCGGGGCCCTCGAGACTCCGTCCAAGCATACAAACAAGTTCCAAAACACAACGCGGACCTACTCGAGGCCTCGAATCACATCAAAGAACGCTAAAATTACGAATCGCACCACGAATCGAACTCATAAATTTCCAAGTCTTCAAACTCCCCAAACTCGTGCCGAAACACACCAAATCAACCCGGAATGACGTCAATCTTTACATGCAAGTACTAATTGATATAACGAAGCTAATCCAACTTACGAAATCGAAATCCGACCCCGATATCAGCAAGGTCAATTCTCAGTCAAACCTCTCAACTTCCAAGAACTTCAACTTTTCTAATTTTCGCCAAAATGCTTCAAATTACCCTACGGACCTCCAAATCCAAATCTGGAAGCACGTCTAAGTCCAAAATCGCCATACGAAACTATTGGAACCGTCAAAACTCCATTCCAGAGTGTTTACACAAAAGTCAAATTTTGGTCAACTCTTACCGCTTAAGCTTCTTAAACACGAACCCTTCTTCCACATCAATCCCGAATCATCTGAAGTCCAAACTCAACTACGCAGGCACATCGTAACACATAATACGGAGCTGTTCGAGACCTTATGCCGCCGAACGAGACTTTAATTCTCAAAACGACTGGCCGGGTCATTACATAGTATCGCACTACATCTTATAGAACTATACACTTTGATTTTAAATGTGTTATAGTAAGTTTTAATCGAATATAATTGAATTTTCAATTGATCCACTGATGAAGTATCCGAGCAAAGTACTAATAAGAATGAAACATTCAAGATTATGGGTGTCTGCTCACACACACACACACACACACACACACACACACATATATATATATATATATATATACACATATATCTCAATTAAGTATTAAACATTATTTATTTAAAAGCTATTTATATAAATTGAGTAATACCGACCGACTTCGATCGGTATGTTCATTAAATTAATATTTTAAAAAATTTAAAATTGAAATACCGATCGAATTTGGTCGAAAAAATTTAATTAAACTTATTTCGGTTGGTAAATTGTTTGTATATATATATATATATATA
>MCJB01024815.1:60506-143485 GCA_002018475.1 Nicotiana obtusifolia
TATAATAAAAAACCAATTGCCTTGGGCGAGAAAGAATAATTTCAAATATATCGACCGATTTTGGTCGGTATATTAGAAAAATTTTAATTAAAAATTATTTTGCTAGATAATATGCAAGTATGACCAGGTCTTGGTCAAAGATTGACCAAATTCTGAACGACATCGGTCGAAATTTTATATCTTTATTGTGGGACCACTATTTTCGTTGTCAGAAATATTTTCTTTGACTTTTGCGACCAGTTTACTTATTTTCCGACCGACTTTGGTCGGTATTCTGTGGACGGGTTTGCCATTATTCTAGTAGTGAAAGCCTTTCTGCCGAGGTTACCCAACTCTAAGAAGAACTTAAGCACCGAGCGGCTTCCCTCGTTGTTGAAAAAACTTATGCCATGTACAGCGTGAGGAGAAAAATCTTGGAGGAGGCCAAAGCGGGTATCATCGACTTTGATACCAAATTTGCCAAGGCCCGAGAGCTTGAGTTAGCTGCTAAAAATGGACTCCTGGTGCAGTCTGATGCTCCTGATTCTTCTAGTTCAAGTTTCGAGTTTTCGGGAACTGAAAAGGGATCGAAAGGCGACGATGCTGAAGACCAAAGTGGGGAAAGCATTGGGCCATCGGTGGACCCACCTACTTCTCCCGAGAATGCGGACACTTCTCTTCCTCCTGGTTCCGGAGGCGCTGCAGGTTAGATTTTTTTTTCTTTTTCCCATTTTGAACTTTTACCGTTTTGGCACGTTCTTGTAAATAAAGATCTTTTTTTAACTCAAGTATTGTTTGAGTTTTACTTTTGTTTGAATATTCATGCAAGTCTTTAATCTTTGCATTTGTCCAAGAATTCTACGTACGTTTTCCTGTTCGCGCTTTGCTATGTGTAGTCTCGAATGTGTTTTTCCTCGAAGCACTTTGGTTCCGAGCATTATCCCTATTACGTGAGGATTTCTATAAGTATTTGGGCAAGTTTACTTTTTACGTCCTTTTCATATGTGGCTTCGGGTGTATTTTTACCTGATGCCATCTTCGAATTTGGGCATAAACTCTTCCGGAACCAATCCTTTAACGTAAGGGTTTTTATAAGAGAAGGCCTTCTTATATTTACAGTGCTCTTGAAGAGGACGTTTTTTGTTCATTACGGCACTAACATTTGAAGTACTTGTTTAACTTTCAAATGACAAAGTTTATTCATCGCTTAGACAAGAAACAAGATAAAAACAAAAGAATTTCATTTTATTCCTTCTATTTTCAAAAAAAAAATAAAATACATAAGCATTTGCTGTGCTGAAAAGAAATTGCCATTACTTGTGGCTATCTTGTACAACTTGTTTCTACGAGGCTGGCTGCGCAGTCCCTGGTCTCGATGATGCATTTTGTTTCCGGATTTTCGTTCCCTAGTTGACATGGCAGTCATTGTTGCCGTATCCTCATATCATCCCCCCCCCCAGTGTTCGAATGCAAAGAGTGCGAATTGGAACACTGGAAGTCTTGTATCTTCAAAGATTCCACTAATGAATTGCTAGATAATCCTCAATTTAGTAACACAACTTTATTTCCCCTTAGGAATTTATGCAATCAAGCGAAGGAATATCTAACAACCCTTTAGTGGTTTGTGCTCGTGAACAGTTGGGTAACCTTTGTTCGATAGCAAACTTAGCTTCCCAGTGTGAATTTTCTATCGAACCAAAGATTATCTAATCGTCCCCGAGTGTAAGCTTGCTTGTTTGCCTTGCTATCAAAGGTCTTATTGCTGTTGTCCTCGTAGTATGCTTTCTGTTGCCGTCTCATTAAAAACCTTGCCAGAAAAATCTAATTTTGTCAAAAACTGAACGAAGGGAAAAAGAGTGCAGCACATACTTTCCGTTTGAATAATGTTCATCAACAATAATATCTTTTGAGGTGCGCCACATTCCAGTTTCTAGGTAAATTGTCACCATTCTGGTTCTCTATCTCGTATGATCCTTTCCTCCTGATAGCTGAAACCCGGTAGGGACCTTCCCACGTTGGTCTTAGCTTCCCTGTATTAAGCTCCCGGGTATTTTGGGTTACTTTTCGTAGAACCAAGTCTCCTACTTTGAAATAACGGAAGTTGACTCTTCGATTATAATATCGCTCCATTCTTTATTTTTGAGCTACCATTCTTACATGCGCCAAGTCCCTGTGTTCCTCGAGCAGTTCCAAGTTGATTAACATTGCTTCGTTGTTTGACTCTTCATCTGCCCAAAAATATCTCAAAGTGGTTTCACCTACTTCCATCGAGATTAAGGCTTCCGCATCGTACACGAAGGAAAAAGGAGTTTCTCCTGTACTCGACCTGACCGTTGTTCGGTAGGCCCATAGAACTCCGGACAATTCTTCGGGCCATTTAACTTTTGCCGCTTCTAACCTTTTATTGAGGTTTTGAATAATCATTTTATTTGTTGACTCCGCTTGACCGTTTGCGCTCGGATGATAAGAGGAAGATTTGATTCTATTTATCTTTAAATCTTTGAGGAGCTTTGCAACTTTTGCACTGATAAACTATGGCCCATTGTCGCATGCTATTTCTTTTGGTATTCCGAACCTGTAAATTATATTTTCTCATAGGAAATTGACCACTTCGCGTTCTCCGATCTTCTGACAAGGACCTGCATTCACCCATTTAGAAAAATAGTCAGTCAAAATTAAAAGAAATCTTACCTTTCCGAGTGCCGATGACAACAGTCCAACGATATTCATCCCCAATTTCATGAACGGCCATGGGGACAGAAACGAATGTAAGGGTTCTTCCGGTTGGTGTACTAGTGGTGCGTAGTGTTGACACTAATCACATTTTCGTACGAAATCTTTGGCGTCTTGTTCCATCCGAGGCCAGTAATATCCTGCCCGTACCAACTTTAGCACCAAAGAATCTGCGCCCGCATGATTGCCGCATATCCCTTCATGGACTTCTCTCATGACATAGCTTGACTTTGACGCTCCTAAGCACCGGGCCAGCGGGCCTTGGAAGGATTTCTTTATACAATTGTCCTCTCTTAAAGCTATAGCACGCATCTTTGGCGCGTAACGCCCCTGATGCTTTGGGTCTTCGGGCAATTTCCCTTGCTCGAGATAGTTGATTATCTCATTTCTCCAGTCCCAGACCAGACTGTCGAATTTACCTCAAGATAACCATCCATATCCAGGATTGATTTCATTAGTTTCACTACCGCCCCGGATTCCAATCCCTTTATTTTCGTCGATGATCGTAAGTTTTATAATGCATCCGCTTCTGCATTATCCTCCCTCGAGATATAAGTAATTAACCACTCTCGGAATCGTGCCAAAAGAGCCTGGTTTACCACATATTGTTGCATACGTTCTTCTTTGGTATCAAAGATCCCGTAGACCTGATTTACCACTAGCTGCGAGTCACATTTGATTTCAATAACCTGGGAATCAAGTCCCCAGGCCAATTCGAGCCTTGCAATCGAAGCTTCATACTCTGCTTCACTGTTAGTTAAAGGGATCATTCTGATGACTAGCCTTAAGGTTTCCTCCAAAGGCGTGACTAAGACTATTCCGAGTCCAGAACCCTTTATGTTAGAATCCGTGTCCGTAAATAAGGTCCAAACCCCCGATGTCGATTCCGACACCATTACTGCCTCCTTGGTTGACAGAGGCAATAGTCCTGGACTGAAATCGGCCACGAAATCAGCCAAGTCTTGCAACTTAATTTCAATCCTTGGTTTATATTCTATGTCAAACTCACTCATTTCAACGGCCCATTTGGCCAATCTGCTCGAGAGCTCGGGTTTTTATAGAGGTGTTCCGCAAAGGGAAAGTAGTCACCACAGCTATGGGGTGGCATTGGGAGTAGGGCCTCATCTTCCGAGCGACAACTACGAGAGCTAAGGATAGTTTTTCCAAATGTGAGTAGCGAGTTTCTACTCCCGTTAAAATTTTGCTAACGTAATAAACGGGAAATTGCGTACCTTCGTCCTCTCGGACTAAAATCTCACAACTTCTGAAACCGCGAGGTAGACTCGCAATGTTTCACCTTCTTTTGGTTTTGAGAGCAATGGAGGGCTCGATAAGTACTTCTCAGATCCCTTAAAGCCTACTGGCACTCTGGTGTCCGTTCAAAATTTGTTTTTTTGAGCAGTGTGAAGAAGCAATGACATTTTTCTGTCGACCGGGAAATGAACCTGCTCAAAGCTGCTAATCTTCCTGTGAGCCTTTGGACTTCCTTTACGTTTGACAATTGGTCTGGGATATCCTCTATGGCCTTGATTTTGACAGGGTTTACCTCTATTCCCTTTTGTGAGACCAGAAATCCCAGAAACTTTAGAACTGACTTCGAACACGCACTTCTCGGGATTAAGTTTCATGTTATGCTTCCTCAGGATGTTGAATGTTTCTTGCAAATGCTTAAGATGGTCACCTACTATCAAAGACTTAACCAGCATATCGTCTATATAAACTTTCATAGCCTTTCCTATTTTATTTTCAAACATCTTAATTACGAGCCGTTGATAAGTGGCTCCGACGTTTTTCAACCCAAAGGGCATTACATTGTAACAATATGTACCGAAATTATTTATAAACGAAGTTTTTTCCTGATCTTCCGGGTTCATCTTGATTTGGTTGTACCCGGAATAAGCGTCGAGGAAACTCATTAACTCGTGCCCCGCCGTGGGATCAATCATTTAATCGATATTTGGCAGTGGGAATGAGTCTTTTGGATACACTTTATTAAGGTCTTTATAGTATACACACATGCAAAATTTATTATTCTTCTTAGGAACTACTACTACATTGGCTAGCCAGTCCGGATATCTTACCTCTTGGCCTGAACCGATTTTAAGTAAGCGGGTTACCTCTTCTTTAACGAATTTATTCCTGGCCTCGGCAATAAGGCGTTTCTTCTATCTTACCGGAGGTATGTTGGGATCCAAACTCAGCTTGTGCACGGCTATTTCCGTTGGGATACCTATCATATCCTCGTGCGACCATGCAAAACAATCAGCATTAAATTGAAGGAATTCAACAAAACTAAACTTGAGCTCCGGGTGCAGTCCTGTCCCCAAATGGAATTTTCTTTCTAGGAATTCCTCGAACAATTCAACTTGCTCCAGTTCCTTCGCCATGGATTTCATTGCGTTCGTCTTTTTTGGAACTTGGAAATATCTCAACACCTGATATTGTTCTGATGACTCTGCTTGCTGGCTAACTCCTTCTAGCTCGAGAGTAGGTGCCGGTTCCTACAATTGTTATGTCATGCGTTCCTTTCCGTTGCTACTGGAAACTGAGATTGCATTCATATCCCTTGCTGCTGGTTGATCACCTCTTATCTGCTTGATTCCTTCGGATGTTGGAAACTTCAGCAATTGGTAATATGTTGAAGGTACAACTTTCATCTCGTGTAACCATGGACTTCCCAGGATGATGTTGTACCCGATGTCACCATCTACTACTTCGAAGAGAGTTGTTTCATTACTCCTTCACTGTTCGTGAGTAGCAAAATTTCTCCCTGGATCGTCACGCTCACAAGGTTTAATACAGCAAGGAGCTTTGTTGCTGGAATAATGCTTCCAATGAGTTTAGCTTTCTCCAATACTCTCCATTGTATGATATTAGCCAAACTTCCTGGATGCACTAGAACACGTTTAATCTTAAAATCTAACATATTTTTAGAAATTACCAGTGCGTCGTTGTGTGGTAACAATAATCCGTCTGCGTCCTCCTCTGTGAAAGTGATATCGTCTTCCTGGAGTATTTTACTATGAGTTATTGATAGTTTTGTCTTCTTCGCTGCTGAAAAGGTGACCCCGTTAATCTCATCCCCCCCCCTCGAAAGATCATATTGATCGTTTGGCGTTGGGGGTTCTTCTCACGCTTTTGAAGGTTCCGCATTGTCTCTGTTACGACTATAATTGTTCTTAGCTCGGTCACTCTAGAATTCTCTAAGGTGACCATTCTTCAAAAGTGTAGCCACTTCTTCCCGGAGGTGTCGGCAGTCTCCTGTCTGGTGACCCTTCGTCCCATGGTAATCGCACCATAAGCTGGGATCACTTTTGCTATAACCGAATCTCATAAGTCTAGGGTATCGTGCCTCTTTAATGTGTCTCATGGATGACACCAACTCCATTATACTGACGTTGAAGTTATATTCCGATAACTTGGGGTAAGAAGGATCCCAAAACCCCGACGTCTCTTTATCCTGGAGTGATCTATTGTTTCGACCATGATCAGTCCCTCTGTCAATGATGAACTTGTTTACTGCCCGGAAGTTTCTGCCACGGCCTTCGGTCCACTCGTAGGGCAAAAGTTGGCTCTTCGAAGTCCGTCGTAGTCATCCTTTGATTTTTCTCTGCTCTTCTCCCGTCCTTTAGCCGATGATGCGGAACTGACCTGGTCATCTTCGATCCTTATCTTTGACTCGTACCATTTGTGGACATCTACCCAAGTTGTTGCTTGAAACTCAAGCAAGCTCTCCTTCGGCTTCCAGGGACGCGTCTGAGCTTCTCGGATTTAATTCTTTGGTGAATGCTTCAGCTGCCCATTCATCTGGGATAGCCGGGACCAACATTCTTTCTTTCTGGAATTGGTTAATGAACTCTCGTAATAATTTAGGTTCTCCCTGTGCGATCCTGAATATGTCGGCCTTCCGAGCTTGTACTTTTCTGGCCCCGGCATGAGTCTTGATGAAAGAATCCACGAGCATCTCAAAGGAATCTATGGAATGCTCAGGTAATAATGAATACCACGTTAAAGCTCCCCTCGTGAGAATTTCCCCAAATTTCTTTAGCAACACAGATTCAATTTCGTGAGGAGCTAAATCATTTCCTTTTACCGCTGTTGTGTAGGTGGTATATGCTCCTGTGGGTCTAAAGTCCCATCATACTTTGGCACTTCTGGCATTTGGGATTAGTTCTGGTGCCACACTCAGCTTATACGGTAATTGAGTATACTTCTTCGAGTCTGTACCTTTCAATCGGCACACCCGCGATTTGGTCCATGCAGGCATTCACTTCCCTCTTAACCCGTAAAAGTTCATTTTTGAACGGGTTTTTCTTATTGTTGAGGTCGGATCTACTCCCCCCGGCCTTGTCGGAACCAACTTTGTCCGTGGGAGTGTTGCTGTTGACTCTCTGTGTCATTTGGTTTGCGGGAACACCAGGAGGAATTGGATCTTGTTTGTTAGCATTATTTGAAGCCCCCGATAGTGCCTGCTTCAGTTCTGTCATAACCTGATCCAGCCGCGTGAGATGGCCGAGAATGATTGCATGTTGCTCTTGCAGGACCCTCACTGCATCCACAACATGCTCCTCATCAGTATCATCGGGAGTTGCATCCCGAACCTGTCGAGGGTACTGCCTGTCATGCACCGGCGTGGCGTCATTCTCCTTATTGCAGGTGTCAATGATTGAATCCTCGAAATGAGGCTAATCCCCTCGATATTCAGGGTTGTGGGTGTGGTTAACAGTGTTATCTACTATTTTTTTAAATGATTTTTCTAAGACAAAATAATCAAATTGCATTAGTAAAAAAGGCAAGGATCACTTTAATTGCACGGTTGTCTAGGCCCCACGGTGGGCGCCAAATTGTTTACCCGAAAACGGTACAGTTGAATTTATATGTGGTTTCTAGACAAGTGAACTAATTTGATCCAGAAATAATGCTGTCACGACCCAAAATCCCACCACAGGCGTCCTTTTTTTTTTTAAATAGATAATCGAAACCCAAGCAGAAATAATTATAACAACCTCCCAAGACTGATAATACAGAGTAAGGAACTCTAACTGAATACATGCAATGATCTCAAGAATCGAATATACAATACTTTTCAAATAAGAGTTGACAGTACAATAAAACGGAAAGACTCCATGTGACTACGGCAACCAAACAGCCCTACCATGAATCCTTACGATCACAATCTAACTCTATCGGAATCCGATATCTCCAATGCCTGGCTCTGCACGAAAATACACAGTAGTGTAGTATGAGTACATCACAGTCAGTACCCAGTAAGTATCAAGACTAACCTCGGTGGAGTAGTGACAAGGTACAGTCAAGACACTCACTAGTCATTTAACCTATGCAATATAGTAATATACAAGGATAATAGAAAACAAATAGCAGTGACGGTAACAAAGATCAATCAGGGATATGAACAACAAGGCAACAAGAACACCATAAATATTGCTCAAACGAATAACGAACACAAGTACAACCAATTAACCAAGTCCTTCAAATATACGCCTTTCAAATGTAAGTCCTTCAAATACAAATCTTTCACATATAAGTTTTTCAAATAAAAATCTTTCGAATATAATTCTTTCAAATAAATATCTTTTGAACATACTTCCTTCAAATAAATATCCTTCGAGTATAATTCTTTCAAATAAAAGTCACTACGTGACACCTCATTCCATAATCATAGAACACGGGTCTCAGCCTAGTTTCATATTTTCACGGCACCTCGTGTCCATATCTCTATTACAACAGCACGGACAGCTCATGTACCAAAATATCAATGTATATAAGATCCGCAGGATCAATTTATTTTCAAAAGAGTAAGTTTATAATTTTTAAACCAAGTAAGAAATCAACAAAGAAATGAGTTTATTTTTAAACTCGTTTGGGGTGAAGAAAATGACATTTCAATTAAAATGAAGCATCCGATAGCTACTGATTTGGAAGTAAAATTTATCAAATTAAAAAATAACAGCAAATTTCTTTTATTCAAAACAACTCAAACCTCAAAAACTAGTAAAAAACCAGAAACACAAATCCTCAGAATCTCGTACGAAGAGCCAAAGCCAACACAATACAACAAGAAATGCAAAACACCTAATAAAATCAAATAATATATCACGGAAGAACACAAGAATTTACATATCACGGAAAAATAAAATAACCAAAGGCAAGTGCAACCATAAAGAAGTATCAACAAAGGGCACTTCCGAGGTACCGCCTCGTAGTCCCAAATCATAAATTAATTTCAACAAAGGGCACTCCTGAGGTACCTCCTCGTAGTCCCAAATCATAAATAAATTTTAATCTTTCCTTATATCACCGCGGGAGCCTTCACATTTAGTTTTTCAAAATTATTTTTCCCGAAATAGCATCCCGCATTTTAGCCAACCTTATCACACCGCATGGCTTCTAGTAGTTCCTCTACTAGCCACGTGTATCAAGGCCTCCTTATCTGACCGCATGTGTTTCAACACCCAGACCTTATACCACCGCATGCTTATCAATAACAGCATAACACAACTTGCACCTCAAGTGCTCAAATATCACGACATATTATAAATTGCACCTCAAGTGCTCAAATATTACAACATGTTATAAATTGCACCTCAAATGCTCGAATATCACCACATATCACAAATTATACCTCAAGTGCTCAAACATTACAACATATCACAAATTGCACCTCAAGTGCTCAAACATTACAACATATCACAAATTGCACCTCAAGTGCTCAAATATCAAAACATATCAAAGATCACACCTCAAGTGCTCAAATATTACAACTTGCAACAGAAATCAACAATACATTATTTTCCACAATAAGGAGTACATGGCTCGACCATAATATGCACAAAATCTTAACAAAATATCCAGGAGTGAACAACTCAACAAAATAATATTTCACAATTTAACACTTTGCCTCAATATAATTTACGACCTTTATAACACAATATCAATTTCAACAATATGAACTAGAAAGTAATTCATCAAGGAACAACGCCTTCTTTAATTCAAATTTTTGGCAATTAGATTAATGCCTCCTTTTAAAATTATTTAATAAATTATTTACAAATGAATAACCCATAATGAAACTATTTCCAGGATTATCAACTCAACTAAATACGGAATTCACATAAAATTCAAGGTAACAATCACACAGAATTATCATATAAAAATAAATTCAACAATCAAGGATTTAGGCATGGCAAATAAGAATTAATAAGTGCCAGCAATTTTCAATGTAATACATGAAAATGCCTAAGACTTTAAACCAATAAAATTTGCACATATAAGCCCGAGTACATACTCGTCACCTCGCGTACACGGCTTTCACATTACACAAATGGCACATACGACTCAAAGCCTGAGGGGTAATTCCCCCACTCAAGGTTAGGAAAGATACTTACCTTTTTGAAGTTAGGCCGATATTCCAAAATAACCTTCTTGCTTGAATTGACCTTTAGACAGCTCAAATTTATCCAAATTAATTGTATAACTTCATTAAAATTCATCGGAAACAATTTCGTATAATAAAACGTCAACTTAAAATTTCGCATTAGAAAGTCAACGCGGGGCCCGCCTCTCGGAACCCGACATAATTTTTACGAAATCCGAACATTCATTCCGATACGAGTCCACCCATTTAGTTTTACTCAAATCTGACTCCGAATTGACATTCAAATCCCAAAAAAAAAATTTATGAAATTTTTACAATTTTTCCCAAATTTCCATCTTAAAATACTAATTAAATGATGAAAACAACAATTAATTCGTGTAATATAGCCAAAATTCGAGTTAGAATCACTTACCCCGATGGTTTTCTTGAAAAACCCACGAAAAATCTCCCCAAACCGAGCTCTCTAGGTCCAAAAATGAAAAATGAGATGAAAACCTCGTTTATATGGTACCACATTTGACCTCCAAAGTGCTGACCACAAAATTTTTGTGCAGTCCGCACATTTAAGGACTTTGCAGCCGCAATCCAAATTGTGCGGCCGCACTTCTGCAGCCAGTGCACTACCAGGCTTCAGTAAATTGACCATAACTTTGCTATAAATGTTTAAGTGATGATTGATTTACCTTTCTGAAAACTAGACTCAAAGGGCTAAACCTTTTGATTTTGGATCATCTTCAAATTCCTTGTAGATTAAAAGATATAAGCTTCCGAAGTCAGGCCATCAAATCTGCAGATTCTCCTTTCTGTGGCCGCAAGAGGATTTCTGCGGTTCGAAATTCACCTCTGCGGTCCGCAATTTTTCTTCTGCGATTCGCACATGAGGCTTTGCCTCAATACTCCAAAATGTGCCCCCGCACTCCTACTGTTCCCACAACATCTTTAGAGTGCCGAAATGTCATACCCATTCAAAATTCACCCGAAACATACCCGAGGCCTCCGGACCTCAACCAAACATATTAACAAGTCCTAAAACATAACGCGGACCTGCCCAAGTCCTCAAATCAACTCCAACAACGTCGAAACTACGAATCGCACCACAAATCGAACTCATGAATTTCCAAAGCTTTCAACTTCCAAAACTCGTGCTGAAACATATCAAATTACCCCAGAATAATGTCAAATTTTGTATGCAAGTTCCAGATGACATAACAGAGCTAATCCAACTATCGGAATCACATTCCGACCCCGATATCATCAAAGGCAACTCCCGGTCAAACTTCTAAACCTTTCATTTCCAACTTTCACCATTTCAAACCAAAACCAACTACGGACTACCAAATAAATATCCGGACACACTCCTATGTCCAAAATCACCATACAGAGCTATTGGAACCATCAAAATTCCATTTCGGAGTCGTTTGCTCAAAAGTAACTCTCCAGTCAACTCTTTTATTTTAAGCTTCTTAAATAAGAATTGTCCTTCTAATTTTTTCCTGAATCGTCCGAAAACCAAACTCGACCACACATGCTAGTCATAATACACATCACAAGGCTAATCGGGACCTTAAGTCGCTGAATGAGACGCTAATTCATAAAACGACAAGTCGGGTCATTACATTCTCCCCCTATTAAACATACTTTCGTCCTCGAACGTGCCTAGAATTATTCTGAGGACTTCTACTGAGTTTATTTACTATACATATATTCACGGGTGATCCTACGTCACCGCAATCGACATAAGTCCGACAACACCATCTCAGTTTATTTCTTTTATCCACACTTATAAACTTTAAAACCAATTTTTCTTACACTCCGAACATTTTTAAAAGGCCTGATTTTCATATCAACACACGTTATTAGTCTCAACCGGCTGTAGCAATTGGTGCCTACACTCGTACACATCATACATATGCCCATAACCACATCTCTGATCATAGTAGTTGTTCATAATCAATTCCAGCATCGTCAATTAACCTCATATTAAACAAAACCTTGTCTCAAATCTTCACAACACTGACAGCAAAATGTGATGCATGAAGACCTCATAATTATTTACCCGACTTAACGAGTCACATTTAACGCCACCTGGGCACTCACCTTGTGGGCTAAAGCTCAATAATTACAGCACGAAATGGCTAAATATGCATAGAAAAACACATACAAAAATTATCAAATAAGCCTAACAGGCATGACACCCTATTAGTACTGTAGTACAAATTTAATTTCACAAGAGAGAATTTAAACACATAAATTTTCATCATAAGGATCTCGTCCTTATATAACTTCCACCGCGGCTTGTAGCCTGGTTTAAACATTTCACATCATATTAAAATGCGAGGATCCCGTCCTCAGCTCTGAGTCACAAGTAATATGCACATCGTGCCAGTCGAAATCCTTCCATTTCTTTGTTCTTCTTTCAATAAATTTCGACAAACAATTTCACAACACATAATGAACCTTCATACCGATAGGGCATATAAATCACAATTTGTAACAATTATCCCAAAATCACATCAAAACTCACTGTAATGAGTAACAGAAAGTCACTTTTAGCCTCATAGCTCTTAATAGTAATCAAAACAGAATGATAGACACTACTATTGCCATAGAATCTCCCAACAGGGGTAAACACAAAAGTAGATTACATAATTACGAAGCTCTCCCATAAGTGGAGCATGATAGGAGGACTCACCTCGATACACAGATTTGGATCAAATTAAGGAAAATATTCCTTTATAACAAATAAAGATCATACCAGTGACGACAACATCTGGTGTATCGGCCTCAGCCAATTCATAGCAATTATATCAACGGGTTGGGCCTCCCCCTCTAGGGCGCCCTCTACCCGCCTGTCCTCCACCCCTAACTGGTTGTGCACTTGGAGTATTAACTGGAATAAAGCCTATAGCCTGAATGTTTTGATGAAATTCGCCTTTCCCAAGTCAGGGACAATCTCTCATAATGTGCCTAGTATCACCACACTCATAACAAACATCTGAGGTCGCGGCTGCTCGTGCTGAGTCTGTGCCGGATGATTGAAATAACCACTATAAGAACCTCGTGTTGGTGGTGCACTAAAAGTATAAACTGGAGCACTACGAGTACTCTAAATGGTGGACTAGGCTGATCGATTGCCTCGGCCTCCGCCATGATCAGTCATAGCTACAGAGTAGAATCCACCAAATCCTCTAGAGTTTCGAGACCTTTTGGTCTCCTTTGACTCCTTTTCCTCACTTCGAACACGTTCTAACATTCTAGCAATCTCTACTACTTGCTGAAATGGAATGTCAGTCTGCAACTCTCGAGCCATACATATTTTAAAATCATAATCGAGCCCTTCGATGAATCCGCGGACTCATTTTCTAACTGTAGGAACCAAGATAGGTGCATGATAGGCTAACTCACTGAACCTGATAGCATATTCTGACACCGTCATAGTGACCTGGCGCATCAATTCAAACTCTGTGCGCCACGCATTACGGAGAATGTGGGGAACAAACTCTTTCAAAAATATTTCCGAAACTTGAGCCCAAGTTGGTGGTGTTGCATCGGTTGGTGTACCCTCTTCATAAACTTGCCACCATTGATACGCTGGTCCTGACAGCTGAAATGTAGTAAAGGCAACTCCACTCACTTCCACAATGCCCATGGTGCAGAGAATACAGTGACATTTTTCTAGAAATCCCTAGGCATCCTCGGTAGCTGTGCCACTGAAGGTAGGTGGACTATACCTCTTAAATCTCTCAAGTCTCTTTTGTTCTTCTTCTGATGCCTCTGGCTTGACCTTAGGCTGAACCGGAATAGCAGGCTATACCTGTAGTACACTCGGAACCTGACCAACGTGAACCTGCTGATCTGGAGTACAAGTGTAGGACTCTAGACTCCTCCCCTGATTTGTGGAGTATTTGGTGAAACGGAGATCAATCTAGCCTGAGTCAATGTACCAAACATGTTCAGGAACTGTTCCAAAGTCTACTGAAGTCCGGGGGGTAACAACAGGTGGTTCTAGTACCTGTCCCCCAACTAGAGCTACTGGTGGCTCCTGAACTACTGCTCTGACATGTGCTCTAGCTGTGGCATGTGCCATTCCTCGGCCTCTATCTCAGCCCTGGCCTCTTGCGGCCCTAGCAGAATACGCGTGTGTCTGCTCAGCTGACCCAGTACCACGTGTCTTCACCATCTTGAGAGAATAGAGATACAAAGGCTCAAACTCCCAAATCAACAAATTTCGCACGATGCGAATGAAAGAAGTGAAAATTTCCAAACAGTTATGTAGCCTCTCGAAGATAAGTACAGACGTCACCGTACCGATCCACAAGACTCTACTAAACTCGTTCGTGCCTCCTAGAACCTATGAACCTAGAGCTCTGATACCAACTTGTCACGACCCAAAATTCCACCACAGGCGTCGTGATGGCACTTAGTCTCTAAGACTAAGTAAGCCGATTTTAATTACAATTCAAGCCATTTTTTAAAAATAGATAACGAAACCCACAACAGAAATAATTATAACAACCTCCCAAGACTGGTAATATGAGTCACGAACTCTAACTGAATACATGCAATGGTCTCAAGGATCGAATATACAATACTGTTCGAATAAGAGTTGACAGTATAATAAAATAGAAAGACTCCAAGTGACTATGGCGACCAATCAGCCCTACCTTGAATCCTTGCAATCACACCCTAACTCTGTTCGAATCCGATATCTCCAATGCCTGGCTCTGCACAAAAATGTGCAGAAGTGTAGTATGAGTACACCACAGTTGGTACCCAATAAGTATCAAGACTAACCTCCATAGAGTAGTGACGAGGTACAGTCAAGACATTCACTAGTCATTTAACCTATGCAATATAGTAATATACGAGGATAATAGAAAAAAAATAGCAGTGATGACAATAAAGATAAATCAGGGATATGAACAATAAGGCAACAAGGACACCATAAATATTGCTCAAACGAATAAGGAACACGAGTACAACCAATTAATCAAGTCCTTCAAATATACACCTTTCAAATGTAAGTCCTTCAAATATAAATCTTTCACATATAAGTTTTTCAAATAAAAATCTTGTGAATATAATTCCGTCAAATAAATGTCCTTCGAGTATAATTCTTTCAAATAAAACTCACTCTGTGACACCTCATTTCATAATCAAAGAACCCGAGTCTCAGCCTACTTTCATATTTTCAAGGCACTTCGTGCCCATATCTCTATTACAAGCGCATGGAAAACTCACTTACCAAAATATTAATGTATATAAGATCTGCATGATCAATTTATTTTCAATAGAGTAAGTTTATAAATTTTAAACCAAGTACAAAATCAACAATGAAATGAGTTTATTTTTGAACTCGTTTGGGTGAAGAAAATGACATTTCAATAAAAATGAAGCATCCGATAGCTACTGATCTGGATGTAAAATTTATCAAATTAAAACATAATAGCAAATTTCTTTTATTCAAAACAACTCAAACCTCAAAAATCAGTAAAAAACTAGAAACTCAAATCCTCAGAGCCTCGTATGAAGAGCCAAAGCCAACACAATACAATAAGGAATACAAAACACATAATAAAATCAAATAATACATCACGGAAGAACACAAAAATTTACATATCACGAAAAAAATAAAATAACCAAAGGCAAATGTAGCCACAGAGAAATATCAACAAAGGGTACTTCCGAGGTACCACCTCGTAGTCCTAAATCATAAATAAATTTCAACAAATGGCACTCCCGAGGTACCGCCTCGTAGTCCCAAAATCATAAATAAATTTCAATCTTTCCTTATATCACCGCAGGAGCCTTCACATTTAGTTTTTAAAAATCATTTTTCTCGTAATAGCATCTCGCGTTTTAGTCACCCTTATCACACCGCATGGCTTCTAGTAGTTCCCCTACTAGCCACGCGCATCAAGCCCCCATTATCTCATCGCATGCGTTTCAACACCCAGACTTTATACCACCGTATGCGTATAAATATCATAATATATCACAATTCGCACCTCAAGTGCCCGATTATCACAGCATAACACAACTTGCACCTCAAGTGCTCAAATATCACAACATATTATAAATTGCACCTCAAGTGCTCAAATATCACCACATATCACAAATTGCACCTCAAGTGCTCAAATATTACAACATATCACAAATTGCATATCAAGTGCTCAACTATCAAAAGATATCACAAATCGCACCTCCAGCGCTCAAATATCACAACTTGCCACAGAAATCAACAATATATTATTTTCCACAATAAGGAGTCCATGGATCGACCATAATATGCACAAAATCTTAACAAAATATCCAGGAGTGAACAACTCAACAAAATAATATTTCACAATTTAACACTTTACCTCAATATAATTTACGACCTTTATAACTCAATATCAATTTCAACAATATGAACTAGAAAGTAATTCATCAAGGAACAACGCCTTCTTTAATTCAAATTTTTGGCAATTAGAGTAATGCCTCCTTTTAAAATTATTTAATAAATTATTTACAAATGAATAACCCATAATGAAACTATTTCCAGGATTATCAACTCAACAAAAATACGGAATTCACATAAAAATCAAGGTGACAATCACACCAAATTATCATATAAAAATAAATTCAACAATCAAGGATTTAGGCATGGCAAATAAGGATTAATAAGTGCCAGCAATTTTCAATGTAATACATGAAAATGCCTAAGACTTTAAACCAATAAAATTTGCACATATAAGCCCGAGTACGTACTCGTCACCTCGCGTACACGGCTTTCACATTACACAAATGGCACATACGACTCAAAGCCTAAGGGGTAATTCCCCTACTCAAGGTTAAGCAAGATACTTACCTTTCTGAAGTTAGGATGATATTCCAAAATAAACTTCTTGCTTGAATTGACCTCCGGACAGCTCAAAATTATCCAAATTAATTGTATAACTTCATTAAAATTCATCGGAAATAATTCCGGATAATAAAATGTCAACTTAAAATTTTACATTAAAAAGTCAACGCGGAGCTTGCCTTTGGGAACCCGACAGAATTTTTACGAAATCCGAACACCCATTCCGATACGAGTCCAACCATACTAGTTCACTCAAATCTGACTCCGAATCGACATTCAAAACCAAAAATTCGTTTAAAGAGATTTCTATAATTTTCTCCAAATTTTCATCTCAAAATACTAATTAAATTATGAAAACAACATAAATTCGTGTAATATAGCTAAAACCGAGTTAGAATCACTTACCCTAATAATTTTCTTGAAAAACCCACGAAAAATCACCACAAACCGAGCTCTCTAGGTCCAAAAATAAAAAATAAGATGAAAACCTCGTTTATGTGGTACCACATATGACCTTCAAAGTGCTGACCACGAAATTTTTATGCGTTCTGCACATTTAAGGACTCTGCGCCGTAATCCAAATTGTGCGGCCGCACTTCAACAGCAACTGCACTACCAAGCTTCAGTAAATCAACTATAACTCTAGGTACAAATGTTCAAATTATGATTGTGTTACTTTTCTGAAAGCTAGACTCAGACAGCTACAACTTTCATTTTTGGATCATCTCCAAACGCCTTGTAGATTAAAATATATAAGCTTCTGAAATCAGACCATCGAACCTGCAGATTCTCCTTTCTGCGGCAGCAAGAGGATTTCTGCAGTCCGCAATTCACCTCTGCGATCTGCAATTTTCCTTCTGCGGTCCACACATGAGGCTTTGCCTCAGCACTCCAAAATGTGCCACCGCACTCCTACTGTTCCCACAACATCATTAGAGTGTCGAAATGCCCAAACTCGTTCAAAACTCACCCGAAACATACCCTAGGCCCCCGGGACCTCAACCAAACATACCAACAAGTCGTAAAACATAGCATGGACCTGCTCAAGATCACATAACAGAGCTAATCCAACTATCGGAATCACATTCCGACCCCGATATCACCAAAGTCAACTCCCGGTCAAACTTTCAAATATTCCATTTCTAACTTTCGCCATTTCAAACCAAAATCAATTACGGACTTCCAAATAAATATTCGGGCACGCTCTTATGTCCAAAATCATCATACGGAGCTACTGAAACCATAAAAATTCTATTTCGGAGTCGTTTGCTCAAAAGTCAACTCTCCGGTCAATTCTTTTCTTTTAAGATTCTTAAATAAGAATTGTCCTTCCAATTTGATTTCGAATCGTCCTAAAATCAAATTTGACCACACATGCAAGTCATAAAACACATTAGAAGGCTGCTCGAGACCTTAAGTCGCTAAATGAGACGCTAATTCATAAAACAACAAGTCAGGTTGTTACAAATGCAATAATTAAAGAAATGTACAATACTTAGCTTGAAATGTAGATGAAATAGTATAGACGACAATTCCGAGAACAGGGTTGCCAGGCACAACAATGATGAGATCCAAAAGCAAGAAAATAAGATTGTATTAAGCTTCGTATAGAATGTAATATAAGTTTTTCCAGAAAAAATCGTCCCCTTTACAATGATATCTGAACTCACTATTTATAGCTGTGTCTAGGGAAGGAGGTCTTATGATCGTGTCCTCCTTTAATGTCAGTTATGAGGGTGATTGATGAAGATGTAATGGTGAACATAAGTGCCAAACTCTCTGTAACAGACCGTTGCTCTTAATGCTGTAGAATATTCCCTTTTAATGCTATCGGGCGCAGAGCATTTAACACACATTTTTGAACGTTATCCTTTCTGATGACAAACAGAGTGGCTGCATTCGGTTTTCGACAATTCTCGTTTTAAATTCCACGTTCCTTCCTTTAGACGAATATGTGTCATATCATATTTTACTCTATACAATGTAGAATCAAAATTCTCGGTTCCTTCTAGGAAACTAAGAATTTTTTTACTTGGATTGAGAATAGGAGCAAAGGGAAACTTTCATGCCTGATTTTAATTAAAATTTTGAAATGCAATAAAGTTGGGATTGGCCTTGAAACTCGTTCTGACAAGATAACCTCTAAACATTCTCAGGTGATCATGAAAGGCTAAAATCCAACTTTTTTGAATCTATCAAATCGGAGTAAAGCGCTGGAATTTATTTAATTACTTTTGAGAAATATAATGCATGTTAATTCATAAAATCATCTTAAAATACAACAATTTCAAGATTAAGAGTGAAGCTCGGTTGGAAGCTCTCTCTTTCACGTTCCTTATCTTAGGTTAAGAAAAAATGCACGACAAATTCATACAAGCAAACATAATTTTAAATATTAGCCGTACAATTTAAATAGCAAAATTCTACCATTCCAAAGTGAGGAACTTTTGCTTTAAAAAAAAGCATTTTCTCCAATAGTTAGTAGTTAACATTTGATTCACGAAAAAGACTAATTTGGCTAATTCATCGATATTGGAACGCTCGGTCTAATTTACAAAAAAATAATTAAAAAAATCTAATCACAGCTAATAAAATACTTCTTATTCATCATTACAACTTAATTGAACGACGGTAACAACATGATACTTTACCAATTTTTGATATACTAGAAAAAAACATTTTATAATATCTTGTCTCCGAGCAATGAAATTACATTTTTTATTAAAAGAAAGAAAACTGAAATTCAGACAAAGAGTCAATTTTTTCTTTTAAAATTTTCTTCCTTTGCAGAAGAAGTCTCAAAAGGAAGTTAGATAAATATAAACTAAGCCCTAAGGCAGTTGGTAGCCAATTTTGTAATACCCCAGAAGGAGTATAGATATTTCACAAAGAGAGAGAGAGTAAAGAAAATAAAAAACAATATTATCATAAGTTATGGATATGGCAAGTTTATGAACGCTTTTGATATTGCCCTTCAAACAACTTGAAATAAATAAAAAAGAAACGATTAATTAGAAGCCCTAACTACTGGAATAAATAACCATTTACTTTGCCAATTAGTTAAGGAACACCTAACTAAGAGAAACTCTTTAGCTGGCACTCCTTCCGTTCATTTTTATTTATCTATTTTTGACTTTGCAATCTCTTTAAAAAAAATAAATGAAGAATATATTTACAGTTTTACTCATATAATGATAACTTTTCAAAAAGTCTTGAAAAATTATTTGAGGAATGAGTAGTTAATGATAAGGGTTAAACAGAAAAAAAAGATTATCTTTTTCTTGCTTTGCTAAAATTGAACAAGTAAAAGTAAAAATATATTTTTAGTATAATGAACAAGTAAAGCAAATATAGAGAATAATTGGTAGAATTTTTTTTAAATCCCCACGTAATAGCAATTAATCATTTCGGAAAAAAAAAGTAGTAATATTTAATAGTGATTCAATTACTAAAACAAAAATAATGCATCTATTTTTTCCAAATGTGCTTTTGCTGGTCAGAAAATACCCACACACCTCTCTCTCCCTCCCTCCCTCCTTATCACCTATGGATGTACAAAGAAAACCGACAAACCGTATCAAATCGATAATCCGAGTCAAACCGAAAAAAATAATCCGATTATGGTTTGACTTGGTTTGATTTGGTGGTAGAAAAAAAGACTGATTATAATTGGTTTGGTTTGGTTTTAACTAAAAAAAAGTCAAACCGAAACCAAATCAAACCAACCCGATATTACATGTAAATAAGCTTTAAAAATATTTTATACATAAATATAATTATTGTAATATAATTTATAATTATTTTTAAACGTTTTCATAGTCCTCTCTTTTAATGTATTATTTTTAAATTTTTTTTTTTGGTAACTAAATATTTTATTTATCAGCAAAGAAACTGTACAAAACCGTAGCTAACTAACACAGTTAGCTATGCAAGTATCTGTCTCACTACTACTTGATCTAAGAAGCTCATCTAGAATCTAAACGTAAGTACTTCCTTTCTAATTCTAGCTGGAGCTCTCACACTACAAACAAAAACAACATCTCTAGCTAATGACTCGCTATTTCTATACACTTCCTCAAAGATTCTCATATTTCTTTCAATTTACATGCTATGAACATATTTCGTCTATATCATCTTGAAAATCTGTGCAGCTTTAGATTTTCCCTCTGATCTGCTTAATAATCTCTTATTGATGTTGTTGCCATCCCACTGTATTCATTGGTCGCTCTTGTGCCCATTGAAGCACTCTATGCCACACTCTTTTAGAAAATTCACATTCCAGGAAGAGGTGCTTATTAGTTTCCTCAGATCTTTGGCACATCACACATTCAGTATTATCTCTAATCCCCACTTGGTTAATCTGTCAGCAGTTAGAAGTCTGCCCTGCAGCTGCAACCACAGAGTAAATATAGCTTTTGGTCGAGCAGTATTGGAGAACCTCATGCATTTTCATGGTACTCTAGCTTCATCTCCTATCAGCTGTATGTATATTTGCCTTGTGATACTCTTTCCAACTCTAAAATTGCATTGCACTTCCTCCAGAGTAGACCTTGCTTCCAAAATCTTCCTGACCATCCAACATGCCTGTTGAAGTATAGCCACAGAGTTTATTGATTGACCCTTGATATAATATGTGTGAATTCATTTGATCCATAGTTTATCCTGCTTATGTGCTAGATCCTAGTAGGTCTTTACTATAGCCGCTTTATTCCAAAGATATAAATTTGTCATGTTAAGACCTCCAACACTCTTTGGGGCACATACTTTGTCCCAGGAAATCAAGGTTTTCTTGGTGACGGTATTGCAGCCTGGCCATATGTAACTTCTACAATAGACATCAACAATCTTTAAGACTTTGGCAGGTAGTACAAACAGTTGGGCCCAGTAGGCTTGCGCACCAAATAGGACAGTTTGGACAAGCTGAATTTTTCCTTGTGATGATATTATTTCGAGTTTGGACTTAGAATTTTTGGATGGTCAAATATTTTTACGGCCCTTAAAAGTTAGTATAACTCAAATAAAGCCCAAAACAAAATCAAATCAATACTAATGCTAAAAAAAAAAAATTCAATTCAATACTAGGAACGGCAATAGTATTGAATATTTATTTTTTAGTTTTGTTTGAAAATGCATTACTTAGTACTTATTCGTACTTATTTTAGCATGACTTAGTACTTTTGGATTATGTTTATTTTCATTAGCAATATTTATTTTATGCAGCTTGTTGAGTATTTTTTAATATAATATCATGACTCATCTCACATTATTTTGTATTATTTTCTTGGATAACATCTTATATAATTTTATCTACTAAGACCTAAGAAATATTAGAGCACAAGTTATATATTTTATGCTATGAAGATTTTATCGGAAAAAAAAACTGAAAAACCCGGAAAAAACCAAAAATGGAAAACCCGACTTTTGGTGATTTGATTTGGTTAATAGATTTTAAAATCCGAAATATTTGATTTAATTTGATAATTAAAAAATCTGAACCAACCCCACGTATGTACACCCGACTATCACCCAAAGTATTTCGATGGCTCAGCAGTTCATAGCAAGGCACCCGATTTGGAAGTTAAACTCTAATAAGGCATTAGAAAAGTGTCGTCAATGTCATAGTTAATCTTTCTCTTAAATAATATTATTCACATGCGATGTCTATATGGAATAACATTAACTTACTTAATATTAATTAATTATGTGTATACGGTAGAAAACGAGCTAGCCTATTGCATGACAGACCGGGGATGAAATATAATGGATTGAAGATTGATCCTGGATTCCATCGAACCTAAGCACGAAGTTGGAACCTGCGTCTTCAAGATTATCTAGTTCGTAACCCCGGAACTGACCCCGACTCCAAATTAGCTCGAGAAAACATTATCAAACCAAAATAATGGGAGGCCGAAATATCCGCAACCGGTCGGATATCACGACGAGAATCTCGGCATGTATCTTTGAATCCGATTATTTAGCAAATCATGAGATTTTTTTCACCTTATATAGAATTGTACCTAATGTAGGACTCCTCTACTATATAAAGAGGGTCTGATTATTTGCAAAGCATATTGTAACACGCATCCCATAGGAATAAAACTGTTAATTCTAGCCATTATTATCTCATCTCTCCATTCTGGCACCAATTGCAGCATCTTTGACTCGAGGGTGACCAATCTTCAAAACCAAGATTATTCAACCTGCGTGGTTTGCATTTACTTTTTTATCATTTATTTCAATTCGAACCCGATTTCTCATTTTTGTATCAAGTCAGATCACGTATCCATAAAACCGAGTATAAATTCAATCGTTATCTGATTTTGAGGGTAAACAGTTTGGCACCCACCGTGGGGCTAAGGATAATAGTGGTTCTTTGATAAAAATATCCATAACACACACTGCTTTACACTTGCTTTTGAAGTGTCTTTCATTCCAGGCTAAAATATAAGAATGTCAAACTCTCAATCAGTACCTCTGCAAGTTGACAATGAGTCCAGTCACCAAGGTGAAAATAACAACAAAGCCCCGGTAACGAGATACCGCCTGCTGATCCTGCTGGAATTCTGATCGCATATCTTATTGACGCTAATTCGCATGTGGCTATCAATGCAAACTTTCCTACCGACCTCGAAAATAGCGTTCGTGGGGGAGCCCTTTTGGCAACTCGAATCACACAAAATGTTGAAGGAGATAGTAACAGCCGACGAGTGATCTTCGAAATGTTGTAGGCTCAAAGGACGGCGATAGCTCAGTTACAGAACCAAAGCCGTGCACCGAGCAGGGTTGAGCCCGATCCTTCCTGGGGAATCACCCGCAGGGATGAACCGGTCGTAGAAAGGTCACACGAACATGAACCGGGGGCTAACCCCGAGATTATAAAGATGCTCAAGGAGCTGACAAAATGGACAGAATCAAGGGAGAAGAAGATCGAGGCTAACGATAAAAAGGTGGAAACCTACAACTCCAGGGTAGACCAAATCCCAGGAGCACCTCCGATATTGAAGGGCCTGGATTCTAGGAAGTTCGTGCAAAAACCTTTTGCACCAAGCGCGGCTCCGAAGCTGATCCCCAAGAAATTTCGTATGCCCAAAATACCCAAATATAAAGGAACAACTGACCTAAACGAGCATGTCATTTCATACACATGCGCCATCAAAGGAAACGACTTGAAGGATGATAAGATCGAGTTCGTCTTACTAAAGAAGTTCGGAGAAACCTTGTCAAAGGGAGTCATGATATGGTATCACAACTTACCCCCTAATTCTATCGACTCATTTGCTATGCTTGCAAAATCTTTTGTGAAAGCACACGTTGGGGCTATTAAGGTCAAAACCAGGAAATGAGACCTCTTCAAAGTGAGGAAAAAGGATGATAAAATGCTTAGAGAATTTGTATCTCGATTTCAAATGGAACGGATGGACCTGCCACAGATCGCTGATAATTGGGCTGTTTAAGCTTTTACTCAGGGACTTAATACTCGAAGCTCAGTGGCTTCACATCAGTTGAAGCAGAACTTAATAGAATATCCGGCTGTTACATGGGTCGACGTGCATAATCTGTATCAATCGAAAATCTGAGTCGAAGGTGACCAACACGGGGGCCTTTTGGGGTCTGTTTATCCGGTCAGAATCCTCGACACAGTCAAGAGAGACATTGATCGTGAACCGAGACCAAACAGAGATCGGTATCAGCCATATAATAGAGATCGATTAAGCAGTGGGTCTGGGTGGAATTCCATGAGAAATTAAAGAAGAAATGACCGAGGTCAGAGCAACCGGGGACTCATGACCAAAAATAGCTTTGACAGGTCCATCGGGCCTAAAGAAGCACCGAGGCTATCGGAATACAACATTAATGTCGATGCTGCCGCCATTGTATTAGCTATCGGGCGCATCAAAGATACCAAATGGACCCGACCTCTACAATCTGATCCAACCCAAAGGGATCCTAACCAGATATGCAAATATCATGGCACACACGATCACAGAACAAAAGATTGTCGACAACTGAGAGATGAAGTAGTCCGACTATTCAATAACGAGCATCTTCGAGAATTCTTGAGCGACCGACCCAAGAATCATTTCAGGAACAGGGATTCTAACAAACAGACAGAACAAGAAGAACCTCAACACGTCATCAACATGATCATCGGTGGAGTCGATACCCCTCAGGGGCCGATGTTGAAACACACCAAAGTATCCATCACTAAGGAGAAACGAACTCAAGACTACATACCAAAAGGAACTTTATCTTTCAACGACGAGGACGCGGAAGGGATTGTATAGCCCCACAATGATGCACTGGTAATATCTATACTCGTAAATAAAATTTAAGTTAAATGTGTGTTAAATGAACCAGACAGCTCGGCCAACATCATTCGATCGAGGGTCGTGGAGTAGCTCGGTCTACAAGACCAAATCGTGCCTGCAGTCCGAGGTCTAAACGGATTCAACATGGCATGTGAAACCACAAAAGGTGAGATAATATTACCGGTAAACATCGTCGGGACCACACAAGAAGCTAAGTTTTATGTAATCGATGGAGACATGAGATAAAACGCTTTGTTTGGAAGGCCATGGATCTATAACATGAGGGCGGTGCCTTCGACGCTGCACCTGGCACTGAAATTTCCAACACCTGACGAGGTCAGAACAGTCTAGGGAGAACAGTCAGCTGTGAAGGAAATGTTCGCGGTCGAGGAGGTAATACCTGTATCTACACTTTAGACATTGAAGGGCCCAAACCAAATGGTAAAAAGCGGGGTCAAATAGCAATCACTGATACCATCTTCGGCAGATTCAGGCAAACAAGAGGAAGCCGAGTTTGATGATTATAGGGTTCCCACTAAATCGACTTTCGAGGAGCTAGAGCAAGTCATATTGCGAGAAAGCTTGCCCGGTTGAAAGGTATACCAGGGCACGAGGCTAAGCTATGAGCTCAGGGAAAAACTCATTCGATTTCTTATAACTGAAGATTGTTTCGCTTGGTCCCACCTTGATATGACAGGAATCCCGCAGGAGATAACCACTCACAAGCTATGCCTGGACCCGAAATTTCACCCGGTTAAACAGAAGAGGAGACCCCAGTCCGAGATCAAGCATGCTTTTATCAAGGATGAGGTATCTAAACTTCTTAAAATAGGGTCAATTGGGGAGGTTAAATACCCGGATTGGTTAGTAAACGTAGTGATAGTCCCTAAAAAAGGGAATAAACTAAGAATATGTGTAGACGATAAAGATTTGAATAAGGCATGCCCCCAAAGACTCTCTTACTTTGCCTAACATCGACCGTATGATCGATGCCACGGCCGGCCACGAGATCCTCAGTTTTATCGATGTCTATTCCAGGTACAACCAAATACGAATAGACCCAGGTGATCAGGCAAAAACTTCTTTCATCACTAAATACGGCACATACTGTTATAACATAATGTCGTTTGGATTAAAAAATGCTCATGCCACTTACCAACACCTAGTAAATCGGATGTCCGAGGAACAATAGGAAAATCAATGGAAATTTACATTGACGACATGTTAGTTAAGTCCCTGCGAGCAGAGGACCATTTAAAAAATTTGCGGGAAACCTTTAGCATACTGAACCAGTACAATATGAAGCTGAACCCAGAAAAATGTGCATTTGGAGTTAGGTCGGGTAAGTTCCTCCTCATGGTATCCAATCGAGGAATCAAAATCAATCCCGATAAAATCAAAGCCATCAAAGATATCACGGTTGTGGACAATGTAAAGGCCGTGCAAAGGCTAACCGGGTGAATAGAGGGCCTGGGCCAATTTATTTCGAGGTCGTCCGACAAGATCCACTGATTCTTTGCACTGTTGAAGAAGAAGAACAACTTCTCGGGACCCCGGAATGCCATCAAGCTTTGGAGGAACTCAAGAGGTATTTATCGAGCCTGCCCCTGCTTCACATACGGAAGACTGACGAACAACTGTACTTGTACTTGGTGGTCTCGGAGATAGCAGTAAGTGGAGTCATATTTCGAGAATAACAAGGTACGTAATTTCCAATTTACTAGGTACCTTCACCTGGAAAAACTGGTGCTCGCTTTGCTAAGTGTCTCTAGGAAGCTAAAACCATACTTTCAATGCCACCCCATATGTGTCGTAACTACTTACCCATTGAGGAACATTATGCATAAGCCCGAACTCTCAGTCCGATTGGCCAAATGGGCCATAGAAATAAGTGGGTACGATATTGAGTATCGACCTCGGACCGCCATTAAGTCTTAAATTTTGGTAGACTTTGTGGCCGACTTTACACTGGCCCTAATACCCGAGGTCGAAAGAGAGTTATTGGTTAACTCAGGAACTTCCTCGAGAATCTGGACCCTCTTCACGGACGGCGATCAAACGCAAAAGGGTCCGTACTTGGCATCATACTAAAGCCACCAACAGGTAATATAATTAGACAATCTATTAAGACTGTGAAATTGACTAACAACGAGGCCAAATATGAGGCCATCATTGCAGGCCTTGAACTAATCAAGAGCTTGGAGGCAGAGGTGATCGAAGCCAAGTGCGACTCCCTCCTTGTGGTAAACCAAGCCAATGGAACATTCGAGGTTAGAGAGGAACGAATGCAAAGATACTTGGACAAATTACAGGTGGCATTACATTGGTTCAAAGAATGGACTCTGCAACACGTACCTCGGGATCAAAACAGCAAGGCCGATGCCCTCACTAACTTGGGGTCAACGGTCGAAGACGACGAGTTCAATTTGGGAGAAGGCGTACAAGTTGTGAGATCGGTGATGGAAGGAGGCCACACCGAGATCAACTCGACGAGCCTAACTTGGGACTGGAGGAATAAGTACGTGGAATATCTTAGATCCGGTAAACTGCCCTCGGATCCAAAAGAGTCGAGGGCCCTGCGTACAAAGGCAGCCCGATTTAGCCTGTCCGAAGACGGAACCTTGTTCATAAGAACATTGATGGCCCACTTGCAATATTTCTAGGGCCGGATGATACTGATTATGTTTTGAGGGAAATCCACGAAGGTACCTGTGGAAATCATTAAGACGCCGAATCGCTAGTTTGAAAAATAATCAGAGCCGGTTATTACTGGGTCGACATGGAAAAAGACGCAAAGGAGTTTGTTCAAAAATGTGATGAATGCCAAAAACACGCTCCGATGATCCATCGACCCAGGGAGCTGCTGCATTTGATTTTGTCACCATAGCCGTTCATGAAGTGGGGAATGGACATCGTTGGACCCCTTCTGTAGGCATCTGGTAAGGCTCAATTTATATTGTTTATGACTGACTATTTTTCTAAGTGGATAGAAGCCCAAGCGTATGAGAAAGTCAGGGAGAAGGAGATCATCGATTTCATTTGGGACCACATCATATGTCGATTCGGAATGGAGGCCGAGATCATATGCGATAATGGGAAACAATTCATCGGAAGCAAAGTAACCAAATACCTTTAAGACCACAAGATCAAAGAATCCTATCGACACTCTATCACCCTAGTGGGAATGGACAAGTTGAATTTACCAATAAAATCATACTCCAAAACCATAAAAAGAGATTAACCAACGCCAAAGGAAGATGGAAAGAAATATTACCCGAAGTCTTGTGAGCATACCGTACAACCTCAAAGTCCATTACCGGGGCTACGCTATTTTCTTCGGTTTATAGTGCCGAAGCTTTGATACCGGTCGAGGTCGGAGAACCAAGTACCAGATTCTGATATGCAACAAAGGAATCGAATGACGAAGCCATGAGTACGAACCTGGAGCTATTAGATGAAAGGCGCAAAGCCACCCTTGTTCGATTGGCAGCCCAAAAATAGCGGATCGAAAGATACGATAATCGAAGGGCCAACCTTCGACACTTTAATATCGGGGACTTGGTACTAAGAAAGGTCACGCTAAGCACCCAAAACCCGAGCAAAGGTAAATTAGGGCCAAACTGGAAAGGACCGTACCAAATTATCGAGATCACAGGAAAAGGATCCTACAAGCTCGAAACAATGAATGGCGAGTAACTACCGAACAACTGGAATATAAATCACTTAAAATGATATTACTGCTAAGGTATGGCTCTGTTCTTCCTTTTAGTTGCATCTTAAACTAACCCCTGTAGGTAATCAACAAGGGATGGTACGGGATATTAGGTTTGAAAGCACGTGTTGCATTCTCTTTCTCTTGAGCTGGTTTTGTCCCAAATGGGTTAGATGATCATAACAACGTTCGAGGCTCTCTTCGATCAACCCCGAACACTGGGGGGCATTAACCTCCAATATCCACTTTGGCATTGAAAGAGACTTCGGGATTGAAGGGTCTCGATCGATACGATTCAATGTAAGGGCTAAACGGTCGAATGAACTGTACTCACATAGACTACTTGAACCCTGACATAAAGCATGTACACATACATTATTATTATGCACAAGAATGAAGAGAAGTCTCTTCCGTGCAAACATCCTGTTTTTATTTAAAAAAAATTCCTTTACTTTTCTTAAGGAATTCTCTACTTCCGATCCCCTAAGGGAAACGAGCTTAAGGGCCACGTTAACCGAAGTTCGACTAATTATTCTCTCTCTCGGGGACTGCCGTCTGAAAACTAACTCGGATGGTCCAAGCTATTAGACCTTGGGGGTATAAGAGTATAAGGCAACCCTCGAATTTTAAAGGCCACGGCCGCCTCTACTCGGGGACTGTTATCTTAGGCAAGCAAGGATAACTCGAGAAAGCAAGCCCACTGGGCGACACTCGAACAAAAAGGCTACGGCTATCTTAACATGGCTCGGAGACATCTGAGACTCGTGACAAAATCAAGGCCTACAAAATGAAAATTTTTCATAACCGGTTCCAAAGGCTACCCTCGACAGCTTGGGGAAAGAAAACTTTTGGTCACACCGAACCCCAACAATGCCTTATAACAAAATAAAGTTGACGGCAAGGGTTCTTCGAGTCTCTAAACGAAAACCAACTATTACATGCTAAGGTATTTAGATCTTTGCAAATAAAAATAAACAAATCAAAGAAAAAATTTGAAAGCTGTTGAAGGGAAAAAGTGTTATATTCATAAATCAGAAATTTCTTTTACAAGGGTCGAACAGCCCGATGAGAATTTGTACAAAGGCCAAATGGCCTCAACAAAAATAAAAAATACAAAAAACAAAGACATCTAAAAAGCCTAAGGGGCCTAGTCTTCGCCGTGGGCCGCGTCATCACCTTCAGGGCCTCCGCTGTCTTCGGGCTTGTCCAGATCTTCAGATCCCTCGGAATCCTCCTCTTCAAGATAAGCCAGCTTCCTGGCCTTGGCTTCGGATACCTTGACATTCTCAATTTCAGCCAACAGGACAAAATCCTGAGCTCGAGCTCCCTCAAGGGCCTCCCTTCGCGATTGCCACTTCATATGCTCCACCAAGTTTCTCACTTGATCCTGAGCCGCCTCAGCATCGGCTTTATGCTGGGCCACCCTCTCATTTTCCTCGGCCTTAATCACAGCAATCTCCGACTAGTCCACCTCAAGTTCCTTGGTCAGATTTTCTTGGCCGGAGATCGCCGAGCTTAGTAGAGATTGAAGCTCCTCTTCCTTTTTAACCAATACCAAGGCCTTTTCTTTTGCAGCCCGGAGCTGGACCTCAGTCGAAGCCAATTATTCTCGGGCAGTTTCCTTTTCCGAGGCCAAGCGGTCCATGTTTTTCTTCCATTCTTCAGCCTCAGGATTCATCATATCCACCTCCGCTCGGATCTACTCGATCTGGTCAAGTTTCTTTTGAACCTGCAGGTTCGGGTTATTAGCCACTGTGTCTGAATCATTGTCACTAACTTCAAATACTCGTCTTACCTACTCGACTAGGTCGGCATGCTCCTCTCGAGCCTCTTCTAGCTCGGACTGGAGCTTCTCACTAAGGAGCTTGTAAGCATCCCTCTTCTCAATAAGTGCTCGGGTTTCAGCCTCGTGTTGGTTTAACTCTTCTCGATATTGGAAAAAAGTTTCGTGATAAAGCACCGAGGCCTGCGATAACATAGAAGGATATTACGAGTGACGGCAAGTTAATCTAAGTAGATAATAAAAAGGCATTCAAAGTTACTCGATTCAACGCCTGTTGAGCTTAGTTGAAAAGAAAGGGGGCCTCCACCCTGGGTGGATCCTTCGGGAAATTTCCCTCAACCCGAGGAGTACCGCAAAAAACCGTGGTCACCTTGTCAGCCTCCCCAGCTCGAGGAAAAATTGCCTCGTCCTTCCCTATTTCGGAGGCCTCGGCCACTGCCTCCTCATAGGCTTTCCCGGTTTGAGACAGCTCGATACTGCTTCTCATGTGGGTCATCAGCTCGGAGGCTTCTTCTTCTTCTTCTTCTTCGGACTCGTCCCTTAGTTGACTGAGCGAATCCGATGGGACCTCCCGAGCACTGGCACTTTCCTTGGATTTGTGCACCAACCTCCTTTTTGTTTTTTTCTTCTCTAAGTTCGGAGAACTCGGAGTCCTTTTTCTTTTCTTCTTTTTATCCTGCCTCAGAACAGATGGTTCGGGGAGGATGTCTTCTCCACCGGACGAGGCCCTCATTTCAACATCTTTGGGAAGACCTACAAAGAAAGAAAAAGTGAGAACGAATGCAACTAAGAAAACTAAGTGTTAATTCACTCAGTAGAGAAATCTCACTATGAGCATGGGCCTCCCACCAGCCCTCCGAAAGTTCGCCCCACGCGCGCTTGTAATAAGGTTTTTTTGACACGATGCCCTCGACCCACTCCTTGAGACGAGGAACTGCATCCGGCATCCGAGCAACAATTGCATCACAAAGAATCGATAAGAAGAAGGGCAAAGGAAAATGATAAACAAAATCTTAAAGGCAAGTTTATACTTACGCTTTATGTTCTATTTCTCAGGAAATGACATGTCCTCGGCCGGGATTAAGTCCGAGCTCCTCACTCGAACGAATTAGCCCAACCAGCTTCAGTCCCGATCCTCGTCGATGCTCGAGAACGGGGCTTTACTGGCAAGTTTTATTAGGCCCCCTCGATAGAGTCGGAAGTTTGCTCACAAAGAAGTGAAGAAGAATTACAATCCTCCAAAATGAAGGATGAATATATCCGAAAGTCACCTCATACCTTTTGCAAAAGGCTATAATAATTGGATCTAAAGGACCCAGCGTAAAAGGGTAAGTTTAACCACTTAAAAAATCCTCCACATGGGTGGTGATCGATTCCTCGGGGGTAGAGACCACTACGAGCTTATCGACCCAGTTACAGTCCTCCTTGACCTTCTCAAGGACATCGTCGGTGACCAAACATATATACCTTGAGACCGGCTCGCACCGACCCAGTACCTAGCAGGTTTTCTCAACCTTGAAATCGGATCCGGTTGGGTACCCTGCAAGAATGAACATATTTAGAGGGGGTTCTGGTGTCGGTTCTTCAATGACAGCACCAAAACCGCTCTTAGACGGTCTCGAGGAAGAGGGGTTTTCTTTTTGAGGAACGGATTTTGAAGTATTTTCCATTATTTCTAAATAGAGGAGAAAAGGAGGTGCTTATAAAAGAGGAGGTGTAATTAGCAGATAACTTATGAAAGCTTTCAAAAAACCAGAAGGGAAGAAGTTTTAAACTTAAGCTTTTAGAAAACCAGAAGATGAGAATGATGAAGTTTTCTTAAAACACAAGAGCGAATGCTTGAATATAAAAGTTCTAGTGAATGGATGAAAAGGGTTTATAATTTTCTCAAACGGCGGTTAGCACCCTGAAGCGGCAGACCATTAACTGACACATATTTAATGCCTTGAAAACTAGACTAACGATATGTTTCGACTATTCTTATCACTTATGTCATAAATTTGCCGTCATAATTTGTCAGAGTGAGAATCAGAAGCTCATATCATTTTTCATCATTTACTCTCCAAAAAATAAGAGGATTTGACATCATGGTTTTTATGTCATGATATATCGAAGTGAGAATCTGAGGCTCATATCATTTCCCATCATTTACTCTCCGAAAACGAGCGGACTATCTATATACGGTAGAAACCAATCTCGCCTATTGCATGACAGGCCAGGGATGAAACATAATGGATTGAGGATCGATCCTGGATTCCATCGAACCTAAGCACAAGGTTGGAACATGCGTCTTTAAGATTATCGAGTCCGTAACCCTGGAACTGACACCGACTCCAAATTAGCTCGAGAAATCATTATCAAACCAAAATAACGGAAGGCCGAAATATCCGTAACCGGCCGAATATCACGGCGGGAATCTCAGCACGTATCAATGAAATCGATTAATTAGCAAATCATGAGATTTTTTTACCTTATATAGAATTGTACCTAAAGTAGGACTCCTATACTGTATAAAGAGGGTCTGATTATTTGCAAAGCATATTGTAACACGCATCCCACATCAATAAAACTGTTATTTCTAGCCATTATTATCTTATCTCTCTGTTCTGGCACCGATCGCAACATCTTTAAATCGAGGGTGACCAACCCTCAAGGCCAAGATTGTTCAACCTGCGTGGTTTGCATTTACTTTTTTATCATTTATTTTAATTTGAATCCGATTTCTCATTTTTGTATCAAGTTAGATCACGTATTTTTGAAATCGCGTATAAATGCAATTGTTATCCAATTTCATTATGGTTACGTGATAAAAGACTATATAAAGAACATATGTGAATATTTATTATTTGGTGTAAATACCACAAATTTGTAACTTCACTCAATCCTTTGTTAGAACTAAAAATACTTTAAGATGAAAACTATCATATTTTATCCAAGAACTATCATGTCAAAATTATCGAGAACAAAAACTAGATGCAGAAGCGTACTTGAATCCATAAGAACGGCTGAAATTCTTCAGTCTACAGGTTAGTAGTTTTCCAAATCAAGACGTAATCCGCAATCATCTTCCTAACGATGAGATGCTAGAAAGAAAACCTTGCGTCTGATTTGGGGACCATAAGCCTACTAATAATAGGTGCACAAGTTTATGCATTTCTAATTTAGCCCATCATTAAATCAGAAACTACATATGGGTATCTTCACATAAAATCCCATACTTTAGAAGGCGTCTTATAGGCGCATGTAACTTTAATACCTTAATAGATCACTAACAATTTGGGTCAACCTTTTAACAATAGCAATCAATATAAAATTATTCTTAATACAAAATATATGTGCAAGTCCATACATTCTTAATATATATATATATATGTCATCTTATGAGCTTAAAAAAATATTTGCTATCATAAACCAAAGTACCTTAGAACAATCTCGTCCATCAATCATGTCAATATTGGACCAAGGCGGCTTTTGTTACATTTATCACAACTGAACCTTCCTTTATCACAAATACCAACATAACCAAATGAATAGATCAAATATGGATGCATAGTGTGAAAATTACATGTAATGTGATCCAAGCATGCCTATTTTCAATTGGTCCAACTGAAAAACAAGTCACAGTGAAAAATAAACTAAATACTTTATTTCTACAAAAATAACCTCAAACATCCTTAAACTGAAATCATAACCTAAAACCTTCAACTGAAACCAAATTTTATTCATAAAGAACATTTAAGAGGTTTCAAACTCCCACTGAAACTGAATATCCTTAAATGACATGACACCCATATGAGTAATATACTCATGAAGATCTTGGGTGTTAGTCCCCTAGTAAGTGAATCCAAGACTATGGAGTTTGTACTAATATTCTCTATAGATACCTAACCACTCTGAACTCTTTCGTTAACAATCGGGAACTTTATGTCAATGTGCATTGCCTTTTACCAAACTCCTGTTATTATTAGAATACAAGACTGCTAAGTTATTGTCACAAAATAACTTAAGCATTCTTTTAACTTTATTCATAAATTCTCAACCAATGACAAAGTTTTGCAATCGTATTCCATAACCAGATGCCACATAATATGCTATAAAGTCAACAGTCGTGATGAAAAGAGCTATGAGTGTTCATTTAACGCTCTTTCTTATATAGCTCATCAACCAAGTATGTATCATATTATATTGGTATCTAGTAACGACAGTATCTGAATACCTATTATCTTTAATTTTTTTGACTTTTTCTGTATGAGCATAAAAAGTTTATGTATGTTCTCCATAAGTACCTAATGAACATTATGGCCGCTCTTCAAAGATAAATTTCAAAGTTATTTAAATATTGCCTAACATTCCAAAATTATAAGCAAATATCCAAATACATATGAATCAGAAAAATATACTGACTCCCACTAAACTTGTGATATACACAATAATTAACAAGATTTATTCCGAAATTAAATGAAAAAATAACTTGATAAAATTAGTAATACTATTAATGAGACACTTTCTTAAGTTCATAGATGATTTTTATTATTAAAATTTAATCTTGAGATTGTAGAGTTTGTTTTTGGGAACTATTTCTTGAAATATGGGTTGAATGATATTATCTTTGATCCGAATTTGCTTCTTGAATAGTATCAGGTTTAGTAAGATGTTCATGAGCATTGACAATAACAATTAGAAGAATATCAATAGTACTTAACTCTCTTCCCCCCTCCCCCCCCCCTCCCCCCTCTTCCCGCAAACTCAACATCCTCAAAGAACCTCATATTATTGAAAAAAGTAGTCTTAGTAGCGGCATAAAATTTTTGAAAAATTAGGGGATAGTAAATATTATTAGACAACAGTCTCTTAATTATCTATTGGAGATATGACCTAATCTCTCATGCCATAAAGAAGCTGACTACTAGATGGTTAATTTACTCTTATTACCAGTTATGTTAACATGCAAGGTCCATTGAACGAAGCAATCTTATCAAGTAAATATAGATTATTGTAACTTGATAAAGAACCCGGACCAACCAATTTTGAATTAAGAAAGAGACTTCCAATTTTGAATTAAGAAAGAGACTAACTTTTTTATTTCCAAATAAATAAAAATAACCAAACTTTTACAGAAGAAATCAAATTTCATCTAAAAAGTGGTGCAACATAAGTCTCGTTCAAATTCAAATAAAACCGGTTCTTAACAATAATCTAAAAGTTTCAATTGCTCGACTTTCACTGACTTGTCGTCACCATTATAGATGTCTCTTTCACATCATTAGGCTTTCGATAGTTCAGGCAACTCTTCATAGACACAGTGATGTGAGTAGTTATACCAAAATATGTCCACCATCTGTGTCTTGGTACCGAAGTCAAATTAACCTTAAAAAAAAAACATTGAGAGGTGTACCTTACTTTGCTCACCATGCATGGTAGTTTGTTATTGGTGTTGTTTCTTTTATATTATTGTATCCGTAGCTTCCTTATTCTTTCTCTTTTTATCATTCCTTTTGTCCTTAGGCACAACGGCTAAGTGAGCACTTTCTATTTTTTCCTACTTCAGTCTATCCTCTTCCTGAACACAGTGTGAGATGAGTTCATTTAGAGACCAAGTCTCTTTCTGAAAATTATAGCTCACCTTAAACTGACTAAATTGTGGTGGAAGGGATATCAAGACCAAATGCACTAGCAAGTCCTCTGAGAGATCCAACTTAAGTGCTTTCAACTTAAAAGCAAGATGAAGCATTTGTATGATGTACTCTCTGATGTTACCCTTGATACCTCATTGAAATCAGGCTTGTCAAGAGTGTACCAATCACAGCCTTTTCACTCTTGACAAATACTTTTTCAATTTTAGCCAAATAAATTATTTAGCCTATCGTACATAGTACCCCTGAATGTTTCTAGAATGACTTTCTTCATAGTCATCATACACATGCGATTTGATCTCTCCCACCTTTTCATCTCCCTCTTTTCATTAAAGGTACTCTTATCCGTAAGAGGTGGTGGAGAAGGTGGTGGAGAATCAACTTTAACGCTAGGTCGAGATCCATGACTCTGAGAACTATGTTGAGATTCGCTTGCCATGACTTGAAGTTAGTACCATTCAACATAGAAATTGAATTGATTTTGGCAGTAATATTTGCAGGAGTAATTTCAACTGAATCAGAAAATAACAAATAATGGAAATAAGCTCACATAATACATTAAATCAAAATAAAATTAAATTTGAATAATGGTAAACCCCTTCTCAAAGTATCTGTCACTCCATTAATATTTCATTTTTGGATAAAATATTAACTTGTAAGTGGTATCTTGGTGTTGTAATCAAACACTGACAATAAAGAACATATCGAATAGTAAATCTTCCTTTGGTCCGATCTATTATTCACACGTAAAACCAAATAATCATCACGTGTTTATTATCACAATATGCACATATAATTCTGTTAAATATTGACCTTCCTTTGGACCGATCAATATTTACATAGGTTACATGTACACGACCTTTTTTTATTATAAAGCAAATAAATTTTCACTAGCGAGGTCATTTTGGCAACATCTAACTTCAATTTATTTATTCCAAAATATATATAACTATATCAATATTCAAATTTAAATTCTCCCCGAAACATATGAATTTTCAAGTCAAATAAATTATAGTAGGCCGAAAGACTGAATTAACCACAAATCTAAATAGCTGCCGGTACTTAAACCTATGAATCTAACTCATTTAATTCACCAAACAAAATAAAAAAGTTACTTAATGAACTAAACTTTACTAGCAGCAAAGGAGGGCTTGTCCTCGTTTATTCAAACTTTAACGTAGCAAAAGCTTCGTGTTTGTCCTTAACCGAAAGAAATAGTTGTTGTCGGTATCTTTTTTTTTTTTTTTAAATAATGAATTTAAACTACTAATTCACCAAAAAAATGTCAAAGAAAAGAATTTGCATAAAGAACTAAAACCCTTAAGAAGGACAAATCTTTCATTCTCTGTAATGCCACAACCAGTAGTAGCGTATGCCACTAATTCATGACCTTTTTTTTTTTAAATTGATGAATACAATATCAATTCAGCACAAAACAAAAAAAGAAAAAAAAAAAAAAAAAAGATCCTGAAGAACATAAACCTTTCTGGCAGCAACAGTTTAACGAGGACGAAGCCTCGCTAAATACCAAATTTAACTGCCGCAATAGCGGCGGCTTAACGCCACCTAAAAGGCTTGAACCCTTTTGACTATAGTATTTTTCGTTTACTGTTATTTCAATTGCACTGAAAATTACTATCTTTGAGAAACAGAAAATATGTCATATTTGCTGAATCCAAGTCTAGGCTGAAGTCATTACCTTAGTTCTTTTAAAAGTTCTCTTCTTCTTTTTGTTTTGTTTCCAAGACAAAAGGATAAAATAATTTGACCTTTAAAGAACTTAGGTTTCCTCCGGCAGTAACCAATGTGGTAGCCTGAATCCTTAGTCAATCCCTTACTTTTCTAATGATTCAAACAAAAAATTATCATTCTAAACCTAAGGAAGAACCCAGAAAAAAATACCTTTTCTATTAATAAACATTAAAGGAGGAAAAACTCCCTTTCTCCAAATCTGCTATGTCACAGACATGAAAAGCTAATTTATTTTATGCTTTACAATAATCTCAATGATTCAACACAATTTTGGCTCCTGATACCAATTGGTAGAACCAAAAATACTTTAAGATTGATAACTATTATCTTTTATCCAAGAACTATCATGATAAATTATCGAGAACAAAAACTAGATGCGGAAGCGTACCCGAATCCATAAGAACGGCTGAAATTCTTCAGTCTGGAGGTTAGTAGTCTTCCAAATCAAGACTTAAGCTATAATCACCTTCCCAACGATGAGATGCTAGAAAGAAAACTCTACGTCTGATTTGAGGACCATAACCCTATTAATAATAGGTACATAAGTTTATGTATGTCTAATTTGGCATCATTAAATCAGAGACTACATCCGGGTATCTACCCATAAAACCCCATACTTTAGAAGGCGTCTTAAAGACCCATTTAACTTTAATACCTTAATAGATCACTTTCAATTTGGATCAACCTTTTAACAATAGCAACCAACATACAATTATTCTTAATACAAAATATATGTACAAGTCCATACATTCTTGCTTCCTTCTCCTAGAAATACAAATCACTTTGAATTGAATTTAAATATAAGCAGGGGCGGATGCACGCTTAATGAAGTGGTATCACGCAACACCACTCCGTCGAAATTTTTTTACTAAATATATGTATTAATACTGAGAGGAACAGATAAGTAGGAAAAAATGATGTCACTTGACAGAAATTGTCTCTTGGCGTGTTGGTAATGTATTTGATTTTTGCTCTAAGAGGTTGGACGTTCGAATTTCAACTAGCATAATTTTTTCAAATATTTGAAAAGAGCCTCTATTGTTAAAAATTATGATGAAGTAGAATTGAACTCATGACCTTTTCTATTCGGGACTCAACAAAACCAATAGTTTAAGACTTTTCTTGTCTAAAAGTATGATAATTAAAGTTATTATTTCTATTATTTTATAGACACCACTGGCAAATATTCCTGCGTACGCGTACGCTCCTGATAAGAAGTATCAGCAACGTGTGGTTAGAAAAGAACTTGCTTTTCCATTTATAGAGTGTGTGCAATGAATAGCTAGACGAAGATAAAAGAAGCCTATTATGGTTCAACACAGTTAAACGCGAAGAGAATAAAGAAGAGCAGAAAAAAAAAGGAATTCTACGTGCTTAATCGGTTTAATGAGCCTATTTAGTTTGAACAAATACAAATGGCAAACAGACTGGTCCGGTTTAGGACCGTTCCGTCAAGTTTTAAGCTTTTGTTCAAGAGACGGGGTTAATTAAGTGTAGAAATGATATCAGGTCGCAATAATTCTATTTAAGACATAATCACAGTTTACAATATATTTAAAATTCAGTCACTTTTTCCTTCTGCTCCTCCCTGTTAACATTAGAAGTTCTTCAGAAAAATTCGTGATCTCATAAGGTAAGTTGGCTAACTTTTCTTAGCAAAGTGAAATAAAATAAATTAGCTCTTTATTTATTCGGAACAGATGGTTGAAATTTGATTCCACTGTAATGTATAAGAAACACCATAATCACCACACTAAAAGGAGAGATAAATATCTCGAAGAAGAAAAAGAGATAACGCGGAACAAGACTAATAAAAAGCAAATATAACTACGTATGAAAAAGCTTACCGCAACACCAAAGCAAATCAGCAAATTGATAACAAGAAGAAGCCATAGGCAAACTTCGAGCTACTGATATGAAGTCCAATTATTGTAATTCGAACTTCAGAAAATGACTACAACAGTTCAAACTTTACATTCGAGGACTGATGTTTGCTTGTGGTAGTTCAAACTTCAGAGTCAAGGTCTGAAATTTGCTTACGTATGATAGAAATGGCTAAAATTTTTAGTACGTTGTAAATGTTGGCTATATTTTGAATAACAGCCTTAAAGTGGCTATTTCTGCACTTCTCCCTAATTAATTTTTCTTTGCGCTGAGGCCTGGTTTGTGACCAGCCCCTTATCGCACCTAAACACCTAGGGGTGAAGTACAAAAATAGCTTCAAAAATAGATGATCTTGAACTTTTGTCCTAACTTGCCTCATGACCAGAACGTTAAGTATAGTAAGTGTTACCTCTCGTTTACCTCATGGGCAGCACTTTTAATTTTTGACCTTAAAATTGTGTTCATACGCAAGTGAGGATCAAAAGTTTAAGACAACTTCAAAAAGTATCATCTTTCTGCAATATTTTTGAAACCCTAGGATGAGCAAGGGGAGGGTTCACATATACTCGTTTTTACAACCCCTATGTAAGATATAGTCGAAATTCATAAAATTTTTAAAGTCTAACCGTTTCAAAATTAAACTTCAGACTTCAAAATATTTTAGACATTATAGGTATGAAGTTTCACTTTTTGCATGAAGTTTTTGTCTGAAGTTTCACATAATAAAGGTCTGAAGTTGATTGCAGCTCCTTCATTCTTCAATTACACGTGTCGATATAACCCTCCTTAAATGTGTGTTGTTTTTTTTCTCTCTTCAAACACGAGTCACGATTTTATTATCACTGTGCGCAAAAAGAAATTAGCGAAGGGGGACTAGGCCTTACCTTCATATACATTTTGGAGCTTGTACTAGCAGGACTGAAGATTTGTAAACATAAAGTTCTATAGCTATGAACAAACTAGTTGACCCCAAAATTAAATGGCAATAAAGCTGGAAGTTCAAGGTGGCTCGAACATGAGCATGATTGGTCTCCTCTTCTTGACTCGAAATGAAGGCATTTGCCATCCATCCGTGTTCAGAAGTCCTTTAATCTGACTAGGTAATGAACAAATATTTGTGCATATGTACTTGTTTTCCTGATAGTGGCTTAGAGAGGCCATTCTATCAACGACTTGGTTAGCCTCTCTAAAACAATGATTGGTGAAGATACCTTGTCTATTAATGAGTTTCTTAATACCTTGGACTGCTGCATCTTTGACTCTCCATGAAATGATCCAGTTGCCAGAGATGCAATTTTGTAGTACCAGTGAATTAATTTCACCAATGATGAAGTTTAACCTTTTTTTTATACACCACTTGATCCCAAACAAGAAAGCACATCCCTCGGCTTAATAGCTTGTACCTTGCCCCAGTGGAATGGAGCAGGCCATTATAAATTTGCCCAGGTTGTCCCTCACTACACCTGTTCTCCACATTTTGCATTTCTGCATGAAACATCTCTGTTAAGTTTCACGAATAGGATAAGTGGTTTAATCCATTTCACCATAGAGGTGTTAGTTTCCAGTAAAGGTAATTCCCAAACTCTACACAGGTTCTCACATTAGCAATTGAGCTCCAATTTCCTGAATTGAGCTTTGACAAGTTGTATAATATTGAAGTTGATCAGTGAGATAGATCTTGCAACCGATAGTATCTCCATTTCATATTTAGAGCTGCATCTTGACCTCCATATCTCCCATATTTGTGGAAGTATCCTGCAAATATAGATAGCCACATAGTTAGCAGTATTATGATTCCAATAGTTCAAGCAAGTTTCTAAGTGGTACTCCCCTGTATACAATGCCGAACTTGCCGGCATAGTAGTCCCATAAGAACTGAGCATATTGTCTACTGACGAACAAATGTTGAACGGTCTCTTATGTAGGTCGCATATTTAAACCTGTAAAATAATAACACTTAGAGATAATATTAGTACCAAAATTTTTAATTCTATCATTAGTGGGAATTCTGTCATGGACAACTCTCTATATAATGCGAGCCATTTTAAAAGACATATTTTTGTGCCAGATCATGTTATCAAATTGGGAGATCTATTTCCTCTGTCTTAGTTTCTTCGAGGCAGAGGATATGGAAAAATTTCCATCTTGAGTTTCATTCCAGATTGGGATGTCATTCTCATCCGAATGAAGATTGATTTGAAGTACTGAAATCAGGTCTTTCACATTATCAGGACATTGGATGTTTAAAGTAGACCAGTTCCAATGACCATCATTTAGAACTTTATTGACCTTGATTGTTGACATCCAATTTTGTCCCTCATTTCTTCTAAACTATTTCTTGCTTCTAATATTACTAATAATTTAAGAATAATTATTTTTCAGTTGTTATACCAATATCAAGTCCACCGACCATAATTGGAGTAATCATTAGGCTTATCCGCCTTTAATAGGATATTTAGGTTTTTCTGTCTTTAATAGGACATTTGAGCTCGTCCGCATTCAATAGGACACTTAGGCTTGTCCACCTTCAATAGGACATTTAGTCTTATCCACCTTCAGTAAGACATTTAGGCTCGACCGCCTTCAATAGGATACTTAGGCACGTCCGCCTTTAATATGACACTTTGGCTTGTCCGCCTTCAATAGGACATTTAGGCTTATCCGCTTTCAATAGGATATTTGGGTTCGTCTGCCCTCAAATAAGACATACTAGGTTCGTCCGCCATCGAATAGGACATATTGAGTCCTCCACGCTCTAATGGGATATATCGGGCAACTTTACCCAAGACTTTACAAGCATAATTCATCATTATGTCTCCGAAGACAACCAGAAGCATCATGCATCATCAGAACTCCGAAGACAACCGGAGACATCATTCATCGTCGAAGCTCCAAAGACAAACGGAGGCATCATTCTTCGTCAAAGCTCCAAAGACAAATGGAGGCATCATTCATTATCAAGTCCCCAAACACAATTAGAGGCATCATTCATCATCAAAACTCCGAAAATAACCGGAGACATCAATTGGCTATACAACCTCATTTTTAGAAGCCACACGGCTTCATTCTGACCTTAATATCGACTTTACCCTCTACTTTATAACGACTTTATGACTTTTCAACTTTACAAATGACTTTATCCTAAACTTTACAGGTAACTTTATTCAAGAATTTACAAGCATCAATATCAAGCAACATCATCTAAAAACTTTACAAGAAACTTCTTACAAGACTTTCCAAATATAATACGAAAGCCAATGTTTAACAATCAGAGGCGTCATCACGACCTTCGTAGACTCATTCTCATTCTCATAATCATCTTCATATTATCTTATTCTCTTTATAATTTTGCACCAATGACTTTATCCTAAACTTTACTAATGATTTTATTATGAACTATCAGATGAATTTTTGTCTGAAACTCCACAAGACACAATCTTTTGAGCAAAACACTATCAACGTTTTTGTTTGAAATCAAAGATGCCAATTTCGACTCGTTGCAACTTAATTTTCATTCACATAGCCAAACAGCTTTGCTCTTATCTTACTTTATACTTTATTTTCTTATTATTTTATCCCACTTTACGATACTTTATTTGTTAACTACTTTTCTTTAGATTCGGCAGAACATACAATTTGAGTATGCTGATTACAACAACAAGAATCTGCACAACACAATATGGAACTACCTCTTAGCAGTGAACTGGGACAAATTTGCTGAAGAGGAATATCAAACTCAAAAGAAAAGTCAAAGATCTACTTTGTAACCCCACTCTACCTACTTCTTACAAACATGGGATATGTAGTGTATCCAAATAATTCTAAATTTTTTATCATATCCACCACTACATTTTCTCAATCAATCGCTTTTATAACCCATCATTCCTCAAATATCTCAGTGTCATTATAACTCGACACGGGGGCAGATGTTGAAAATCAGTTGGTTCATTCATCACAAGGTGTCATGGAACTGTGTCTAGCATGGTCCTACTCATAGGTATGTTGTCGACTATATTTATAATTTGGAAGCACATTTTTACTCTCAAACATCCTCGCGATCTGTTTCCAACCCCTAAAGAATCATTTCCAACATAACTCTCGAACTATATATGACCTGATTCTCGTGCAACCCGAGATATGTAAGTAACTCGGAGACCGAGGTGCAGCCATACCATCCAAAATTCCCGTTTACTCATGTACTTTTTTAGATTCTGTCTAAACCCTCAACATGTGCTTAATGGTCTGAACAAAATTGGGCACTAAGTCAATATTCTTTGTCCGAAAATTCTTTCATCGTCTCCGATCAAAGAGGAGCAACTGTTGACATCCAATTTTATCCCTCCTTTCTTCTAAAATATTTCTTTAAGCTTCTAATAATTTAAGAATAATTTTTACAACTACTACTACTACTACCACTACCACTAATTACTACCACTACTACCACTACCACTACTCAAATGTTCAATAGCTTTCACTCAATTTCAAAATTCCGCCCAAACCAAGACCCTTAGAAATCAGCCTATAAATACTCTCTTCTACTCTCAACCAAGAAGAGTTCGGAAGCACGAAAAAGATCACAAAAGCTCTAACTTTTCTATATTTTTGAACACATAGAGTCACGGCTCAAATTTAAATACAACTCGTTCTTTCTTTCTTTCTCTTTTAACTTTAATCACATCAAATATTCGAATAAGATCGACTCTACTTCGGATCCGTTTGTGACGAAAGAATAGATTCGACGACGACGCCCCAGTGTCACTGCCCAACAGCAGGTAAACTTCGACCTTTTCTGATTATGTTCTTTCACTTAAGGAATGAGTGTTTGCTTAGAAAAGCATGTTTTAGGTTTTATTTTCCATTGCTGCATTAGGATAGGTTGGTAAAATTTTGATATTGTTGTGAAATTAGGAAAGTCATGATTTAAGCTCATGTTGTATTCAGATTCATTTTGTGATTAAAACATGTTATTAGTTACTGTTTTAACTTCACAAGAATCATAGCATCTGGATCTAATCTCGACTCCTGTTCTTTTATTTTTGTTCTGCTTGGACTTATGTGTTTGACACAGACGATTAAATACAGAAGAAAATGAACACTAAGACTCGCGGATACAGTTTCTACTTAAGAAGCTTGAAGTCATTTATGTTAGAACCTTGACAAGAGAAGTTAGTAAATTCCCTATGTTAAATCTGTTTGTTTCGTGCCTTTAGAAGCCTATGGTTTATAATCCATGCTAAAAGAATGTTAGAATTTATTTGTATCAATATGTTGTTTTTAAAGTCTTGTGTTAGATGTGGAGCCTGATTAATATGTGATGGACTTGAATTATTTCCTTGTATTTTTAGGAAATCCATAAGGAAAACTCATTGTCCTCGTAGATTTGGAAAACCTATAATCCTGGTCAAATTGGGAGACCTTTCTCTTATAGGTTTGAGACTATTTGGAATCTATATATAGGCTGTATTGTTTATTCTTCTTGTATTGTAAATACCTTTAATTATTAATATATATAAATCCCGCTGCCGTGGAAGTTTACCCTAACGGGGTGTTACCACGAAATAAGTCTCTCTACCTTAATTTTTCTCTCTTCAAGATTTCTTCATCTTCTTCATCAGTTCAGAGTGTTTGAGTGAATCGATCCTAACAACTGGTATCAGAGCTTTGGAGATTCAACACGATCACTTAAGATGGAGAGTTCAAAGATTGGAATCGAGAAGTTTGATGGATCCGATTTCGGTTTCTGGAAGATGCAGATCGAAGACTATCTATACCAGAAAGATCTTCACGAACCCTTGACTGAGGCAAAGCCGACTTCCATGACAAAGGAGCAGTGGAAGCTTAAGGATCGCCAGGCGTTGGGGTTGATCCGGTTGACTTTGTCGAGAAGCGTGGCGTTCAACATCATTAAGGAGAAGACTACAGTAGATCTGATGAAGGCGCTATAAAATATGTATGAAAAGCCATCGGCAATGAACAAGGTATATTTGATGCGTAGATTGTTCAATTTACAGATGTCTGAGAATGGATCTGTTGCCAATCATATAAATGAGTTCAATATGATTGTGAGTCAACTGAGTTCTGTGGAAATTAATTTCGAAGATGAAATTAAGGCGTTGATTTTGATGTCATCTCTGCCCGAGTCTTGGGATACTGTTGTTGCTGTGATTAGCAGTTCCCGTGGATCTGAGAAGTTGAAGTTTGATGAAATCCGTGATGTTGTTCTCAGCGAAAGCATTCGCAAACGAGAAGTGGGAGATTCATTGGGCAGTGCTCTCAGCGTTGACCGAAGGGGGAGAAGCAAGTCGAAGGGCCAAAATCAACATGGCCGATCAAAATCAAAGAATCGAGGAAAATCTCCGAACAGACCGAACGTAATTTGTTGGAACTGTGGAGATAAAGGGCACTATCGGACAAACTGTATGAAACCAAAGAAGAAGCAGAATCATAAATCTGGAGATGATAGTGATTCTGTAAATTCCGCAGAAGACACTGGGGATGCTCTAATCCTTAGTGTAGATAGCCCGGTCGAATCCTGGATTTTGAATTCTGGTGCATCCTTTCATTCGTCTCCAAGCAAGGAATTGTTCCAAAATTTCAAATCTGGAAATTTTGGGAAGGTGTATCTTGCTGACAACAAAGCCTTGGAGATTGAATAAAAGGGAGATGTCTGCATAAAGACCCCATCGGGAAACCAGTGGATATTAGAGGATGTCAGATATATTCCTGCTCTCAAGAAGAATTCGATCTCTGTTGGTCAGTTGGATAGCACAGGCTATACAGCAGAGTTTGGGAAAGGTTCGTGGAAGATTGTGAAGGGTGCTATGATTGTAGCTCGTGGCACCAAATCTGGAACCTTGTACACCACTGCAGGGTGTATTAACATGGTAGCTGTCGCTGAGGGTGCTTCCGGTTCATGTCTGTGGCACAACAGACTTAGGCACATGAGTGCTAAAGGAATGAAGATGCTGGTTGCAAAAGGAGCATTAGAGGGCCTGAAGTCTGTTAACATGGGTCTTTGTGAAAGCTGTGTTATGGGAAAACAGAAATGAGTTAGCTTCACAAAGACTGCTAGAGAGCCGAAGAAAGTGCGATTGGAAATGGTACATACAGGTGTTTGGGGACCATCTCCAGTTTCATCACTTGGAGGATCCAGGTTCTATGTCACCTTCATTGATGATTTCAGCAGGAAGGTATGGGTCTATTTCTTGAAGCATAAGTCAGATGTGTTTGTGACTTTCAAGAGGTGGAAAGCTGAAGTTGAAAATCAGGCTGGTTTGAAGATCAAATGCTTGAGGTCTGACAATGGAGGAGAGTATGACAAGTCAGAGTTCAAAGCATTCTGTGTAGCTGAGGGAATCAGATTGATGAGGATAGTTCCCGGTAAGGCTAGGCATAATGGAGTTGCTGAGAGGATGAACAGAACATTGAATGAGCGTGCAAGGAGTATGAGGATACACTGTGGGCTGCCCAAGATGTTTTGGGCAGATGCTGTGAGCATAGCTGCTTACTTGATCAACAGGGGACCATCAGTTCCTTTGAGGTTCAAGATCCCAGAGGAGGTGTGGACGAAAAAAGAGCTCCAGTACTCACACTTGAGAACTTTTGGTTGCACGGCTTATGTTCATGTTGATCCAGAGAAAAGAGACAAGCTTGATGCTAAGGCTGTGAAGTGTTACTTCATAGGCTACGGTTTTGACTTGTTTGGTTACAGGTTTTGGGATGACAAGAACAGAAAGATCCTGAGACATTGTGATGTGACATTTGATGAGTCTATCCTATACAAGGACAGAGAGCAGAAGGTTTCAGAGACTACGAAGCAAGTGGCAGTTGAGATTGAGTTGCAGAAGAGTACACCCAGAGATGTTGCGGAAGAAACTCAACCAACTCCAGACGCTGTTGCTGAAGAAACAAGTGACACCTGAGCAGCTGTTGAGGAGATCATCAAGGACCATCAGAGCATCAAATAGGTATTCACCTTCATTACATTATATGTTGCTAACTGATGAAGGGGAACCAGAGTCTTTCGATGAGCCCCTACAGGTGGAGGATTCAATCAAGTGGGAGCAAGCCATGAATGATGAATTGAGATCCCTTGAGAAGAACAACACTTGGGTGTTGACTGAGTTACCTGCAGAGAAGAAAGCCTTGTTGAACAAGTGGGTGTTCAGAATCAAGGCAGAACCAGATGGTAAAAGAAGGTTCAAGGCTCGGTTAGTAGTTAAAGGATATTCACAAAGGAAAGGTATTGACTATACTGAAATATTTTTTCCTGTGTTGAAGTTAACTACTGTCTGAATTCTGTTGAGTATTGTTACATCAGAAAATTTGCATCTTGAGCAAATGGATGTAAAAACAGCATTTTTACATGGAGATCTGTACGAGGAGATCTATATGCAACAACCAGAAGGATTTGTAGTTCCGGGCAAGGAACACATGGTGTGCAAGCTCAACGGGAGCTTGTATGGGTTGAAGCAAGCACCGAGGCAATGGTACAAAAAGTTCGACTCCTTCATGACCAAGAGTGGCTTTTGCAGCGCTGAAAAGGATCAGTGTTGTTACTTCAAGAAATACACTGATTCTTATGTGTTTCTACTCTTGTATGTGGATGATATATGATTGCAGGATCCAGTATGAGGGAGATAAACAATTTAAAGGCAAGTCTATCTTCAGCGTTTGAGATGAAAGATTTGGGTGCAACAAAGCAGATTCTGGGGATGAGGATTTCTCGGGATAGATCTGCTGGCACTTTAAATCTATCCCAGGAGCAATACATTGAGAAGGTGTTGGCCAGATTAAGGATGAGTGATGCTAAACCCAGGACTACTCCTTTGGAAAAACACATAAAATTGTCAAAGGGGCAGTCACCCAAGACAGCTGAAGAGCGTGAGCAGATGGCAATTATTCTATATGCTTCAGCAGTTGGGAGTTTGATGTATGCTATGGTCTGCACTAGACCTGACATAGCACATGCAGTGGGAGTTGTTAGCAGGTACATGGCGAATCCGGGGAAAGAGCATTGGGAAGCTGTTAAGTGGCTTCTGAGATATTTGAGAGGTATATCCTGTATTTCACTTAATTTTGGCAAAGGCAAAGTGAATCTGTAAGGTTTTGTGGATGCTGATCTTGGTGGTGATGTGGACTCGAGCATGAGCACATACGGATACATTTACACCATAGGTGGTACAACAGTGAGTTGGATGTCCAGGCTTCAGAAGTGTGTTGCTCTTTCATCAACAGAGGCTGAGTATGTGGCAATAGCTGAAGCTGGAAAGGAGATGATATGGCTGGCAGATTATCTGGAAGAGTTGGGCAAAAAGTAGAGCGAGAAGATTCTTTATTCAGATAGCCAGAGTTCCATACAGTTGGTGAAGAACCCAGTTCTATCATTCGAAGACAAAGCACATCAGAAAACGGTACCATTTCACTCGCAGGGCAGTGGAGGATGGTGATATGTATTTGGAGAAGATAGAGGGTGCAAAGAATCTAGCAGACATGTTGACGAAATGTGTTGATGTTGAGAAACTGAGGTTGTGCAAAACCTCAGTTGGTCTTTTGTAGTTTGTTTCTACAGATGGTGCAGTGTGGTGAAGATATTGATGATGTTGGGACAATTTTTGGACGACTAAATCAGTCTTCAAGTGGGAGAATTGTTAGGTGTGGAGCCTGATTAATATGTGATGGACTTGAATTATTTCCTTGTATTTTTAGGAAACCCATAATCCCTATAGGTTTAGGAAAACTCATTGTCCTCATAGATTTGGGAAAGGAAAACCTATAATCCTGGTCAAATTGGGAGACCTTTCTCTTATAGGTTTGGGACTATTTGGGATCTATATATAGGTTGTATTGTTTATTCTCCTTGTATTGTAAATACCTTTAATTATTAATATATATATAAATCCCGCCGCCGTGGAAGTTTACCCTAACAGGGTGTTACCACAAAATAAGTCTCTCTACCTTAATTTTTCTCTCTTCAAGATTTCATCTTCTTCATCAGTTTAGAGTGTTTGAGTGAATCGATCCTAACAGATTCGATCTTGTATTCTCTGTTTACACATCAAGAATGCCTTCATACTTTCAAACCTATTATAAAAAATGTTTTGCTGTTAGAATATTAACGTGACTACAATATTTCTCTTTTAAAACGGGGTATTTGCATGACTGCTTTTCTATTCACTCATTTGAAGAATTAGAAATATTACTTTAGGTTTGAAAAGAAAAAAAAAAAAACTAGACATCATGCCTATAGGATTTATGACACTACCAAAATCCGAAATGACTTTGTACTTTAGTATGTTAGTTTGAATATCCAGAAAGTTTCTTTTTATATGGAGTGGAAATAGTACCTAGTCCTTTCCAAAAACATGTTGACTAGATACCAATTTGTAAAGTTTTAAAGGTATGATCTTCCTTGTTTGTGATCATCGACAGTGGGTGCATCTCGGTAGGAGTAGTAGATTTGTTTTCAACACATTTGATGCCCAAGCTTTTTTTTTTTTTTTTTTTTTAAGAATTAGTGATGAAACTTGTTAGCATGTATTAAATGGTATAAGCTAAAGACTTGTAAATTGAATAACAGTAAGTATTAATTCATTCTTTTTAAGAATCAGATTTCTCTTCTCTGACCATTCTTCATTTTCCTCCTCTTTCTTTTGTATGACATACAGGAGCTGCAAGGAGTTCCAATGCGGGACTCAACGCTGCTGATAGACATGAAGCGCGCATACCTTGCATTCCCTCTTCCACTCCTAAAGTATATTTAGGGCTCTCGAAAAAAGAGAGGAGAAGATTGAAGAACAAACAATGGCTGCCTATCCTTTACTTTGTTTCGAGGGTTGATTACATGTGTTTACTTGTTTGTTTGTTACTCAAGAGTATTTTCTGTAGTAAAGAATCAGTTTGTCACATAGTTATTTATATCTAATTAATTTTCTTTAAAACTACGACCTGCGCCAAACAACTAGTTGATATGTGTGTTATAAAATCAAGGCAAAATGACCTACTAGCCACTTAAACTTGCACCTGATTGTCAAGCCGGTAAACTTTTTTCTATTTGAACACCTCAACTCATATATTTGTAAACTAATAAATCTTTTGACCATTGATCATGTTTATGTGGCACGAGCACAGATGACATGGACAAAGTGCGTGCAACTCATATAATTAACGCGCGTGAGGACAATAATTTTAGATTAAAAAATTATAAATCAGCGGAAAAATTTAAAGTAAAAGAGAAAGAAAGAAAATGCCTTCATCCCCTTCCTTTCTTTACCAGTACACTCCTTCCCCTTCTCCCCGACCACCCCTCTTTCTCCCCTTTCCTTCCACCCAAAATCCATTTTTTTTCTTTTACCTCCAGATCAAACTCAATAATTTTTTACTGTCAAAAGCATCCTTGAATCTTCTCCCAAGCTATTCTTTCTCTAAAAATCAAGGGTAAAGTTGAGAAGGAAAATTAAGAATTCAAAAGTTGTACGCCAATTTTCGAATTTAACATAGTTTACATCACCATGGTCATAATTTGGCAAGAACACAAAAAAATAATTTTGGAATTTCAAAAGAAATTAACGATGGCTTCAAAATGGGGAGCATTCTGTTTCACCACTAAATTTATCTCCCCCTTCACTGCTAAACCAAGAACTATTTGATGAAGAACTTTTCAGAATGTCTATGGTAACTTTCAAAGTATTCTTTTTGATTTGGGTTCTTGAGATTTGATTGAAGAATAAGTTCTTGATGAATTTTTAGGAACATGATTATGGAGAAACAAGGGCTGCCGATGAATTTGGGGTTCGGTCCAGACTTTTCTGGTAATAGGTTCTTTTACCAATTGTTTTTTTTGGGGGGGGGGGGGTGTTTGAGTGGAGAAGAAAAGTAAAAGATATAATAAATTTTAAAAATATCAAGCAATAAATAGTCTAATATATGACACGTTGTACATGTCAGCGCAAGTGACATAGACGCTTTGTGGGATGTGTTTATTAACCCTCATTCTATTAAATTGAAGTGTTCAAATGAAAAAGTTGTACGTTCGTATACCGGATTGACAATCAGATGCAAGTTTAAGTGGTCACGATGCCATTTTGCCTAAAATCAAAGATGGCTTAAACTTCTTATCTCCGCCTTACCAATTTTGTAAAATTGATCACTCTGATTTTGTGATTTTTAAAGAACTGAAGCTAATAGTATTTCTAAAACACAAAGGCTATCGTCTATATTTTTCCTCTCACTGTTTCGAAATATTCTTCAAGTCAACTTTGTTTTCTTTACTTTCTTTAAGAAACATTTTCTGAATTAATGTATACTTGTCCATTGTGTGAGGTTTGGATTTTAACAAGTTAAGAAATAACTTCGGGACTAGATCCAGTTTAGGTAGAAAACATTTTCTCAACAACGTTAGTCCAAATCAATTTTCTCTAGGACAAACACAAATCTTTTCAGCATTGATTTTCTTTAAGAGTGAATTTGATTTTCTCTAAAAAAAACATAGTTGCTTTTACACTTTTAGCTTTAATTAACTTTAGTCCGGTCGGTTAACTATTTTATAATAAATTATAAAGGGTGCTTTAAAAACCTTCCTTTTAGATTAATTGAATCCTTACCTAAAAACTTTAGGTTAAGTAGACCATTAACAAAGTTTAACTTGAAACATTACTTTAGGTGTCCTAATTCACCATAAGTTAATTAGGTGGCGACTCTTTAATTTTAATCAAACTCGAAATTGCCTATATGTTGTACCTTACTTTAACCAGTTTAAAATGGGGTATAACATTGATATTCTCAAGTAAAATAGCATCTCTCATTATATTGTGCAGCAAACCAAGCTTGGACCAGTTGACAAACCAAAAGCTGATATTTCCTTTTTTTTTTTCAAATGCCATTGAATGCAGGGCTCCATTTTACTCTTTAGATTACACATGGCCTTCCAACTATGAGATTGTCCATTCCTCCAATGGAGGTTGACAGGATGCTCATTGCCAAAGTATTTGGCTTTCATGAATTGTGGCCACAGGGAATTAGTGGTTCTAAGGTTCCACCATTGTTTGGCCATGAAAGCATGGTTAATATCTTCAAGTCTTCTGAAGTTAGCTCCCCCCCTCTTCATAGGGAAAAAACAATTTAGATCAGGAGACCCAATGGTATCTTCCCCCCTCTTCTTGGCAAGACCAGAAAAACCTGGCTATAAACTTCTCAATCATATCCAGGGACCCTTTAGGAGGATGAACAAATGCCAAAGTGTGAATATTTATGGCTAGTAGAACATGTCTAATGAGGACACCCTTGCCCCCCCTAGACAAAAATTTTAAATGCCAACCTCTAACTCTGTTGATAGTCTTGGTAACCATATCAGCAAAGATATAAAGCTTCTTTCTTTCCCAATAGATAGGACAACCTAGATATCTCATGGGAAGTTTATCAAACCTCATACCAAGAATCTTTCCCACCTTCTAATAGTGCTTTGAAGGATATTTTCAGCCATAGAGTAGCAGCTTTTGTTCATGTTTATCAGTTTTGCCAGAAACATATTCATAAGTATTCAAAGTATTAAAAATAAGCTGGTGTGAATACTTTTCACCACTAATAAAGAGGATAGTATCAGCAAATGCCAGATGGTTGACTTGAGGGCCTTGTCTCTTCATATAGAAACTATGAAATCTCCTATTGTTCTGTGGTGCATTGAGCATCTAAGAAATCAATTCAGCACTAAGGACAAAAAGGGAGGGAGAAAAAGGGTTACCTTGTCTAAATCCTCTACTGGATTTAAAGAAGTGATGCCTACTACCATTGACTATCAGAGAGTACCAATTATTAGAAATGAACCTGTAGATAAGATTAATCCATTCCTCAGCAAAACCTAGACGTCTTAACATGAAGCATAGATATGGCCAGGAAACTCTATCATATATGCCTTAGCCATGTCGAGTTTAATAACAACATTGTCACATCTCATACGCTTCTTAATAGATAATTTTTTGAGCCAGTAGAATATTTTCAGTGATGGTTTTACCTTTCACAAAGTCACTTTAGTTATTAGAGATGATTTTAGTCAAGAGGGAACTAAGTCGCATTGATTACCTTGGCAATGATTCTTCCAGTAATATTGCATAGACTAATTGGTCTAATATCTGAGAAGTTTTGGGGGGAATCAACTTTTGAAAGCATTACCAGGCAAGTATGAGAGAAGAATCTAGGTAAGATAGCCCCATGGAAGAAATCTACAACTGCTCTATGAATATCATTTTCCAACCACAAACCAACCAGTTTGATAGAATCTTCCACTAAGGCCATCAAGACCTGGTGCATTGTCAGGATCAATAGAGAAGACAATATCTTTAACTTCTTGTGTAGAGGAAATGGACAACAGGAAGTTATTATCATCATCATTGATGACCTTTTTAATAATATTCAAGGCTTATAGATCTTCAGAAGTGTTATCAACATTGAGAAGATTCTTAAAAAACTTTACTCCAACATCAGCTATCTCAGAAGTACCCTCCACCCAATTACCATTACCATCTTTGTTCTTCATGATGGATAAATTTTTCCTTCTATCTCTAATGGCACCATGAAAGAATGTAGTGTTCTCATCACCTTTTCAGCTAACCACTTAACTCTGGCTTTTTGTCTAAGTACACTATCTTGAACTCAGCTTTAGCTTTGGATAACTTGAGCATGTTGCTTTGGTTGTTGTCAACAAGGTAGACTTCTTCCAGACTTCTAATTTTCACTTCCAGCTTTTTAGGTTCCTCATAAATATCCCCAAAGACAATTCTAGACCAAGAGCTTAGTGCACTGCATACTCTCTTGATTTTTTTATGCAAGTTATAAAGAGGATTGTCATTATCTCCTCCAAGCCAGGCCTGTTGAATCACATTAAGGTACTCCTCATGCTTTACCTAGAAATTCAGAAACTTGAAATACCTAACATGCTCAGTAGGACAAGAACTACATGAAATCAATAGTGGAGAGTGATCAGAACATGATCTAGACACGTGAGTGACTGAGGTCCCACCAAATAGATCAAACTATTCAGCATTGTAAATCAATCTGTCCACTCTTTTCCATATAGTATTTGGGGGATCTCTATTATCACTCCATGTGAAATCAGATCCTACATAACCCACATCTTGTAACTCACAATCAGAAAGACAAGAAATAAAGTCAAGACTTTCCTCAACTCTAAAATCTCCGCCCCTTAGTTTCTCTCCTGCATTGGTAATAATATTAAAGTCCCCCACAACTCCCCATGGACTATTGATGGTACTGGCAGTAGCTCTAAGATCATCCCACATAAATTTCCTTAATTATTCATCATATTTGACATAAACTACAATCAAGAAGAAGGATATAGGCCTCTACGTACCAGTGATATGTACTAATACATGTTGTTCTTTGTCTTCCATGATATCCAGCACATACTCATTGGATCGTAGAATCTAGATTTTGTTGGAGCATTATGGAAACAAGACTGGTAGCCCAGTCTTCTTTTAAACATGTCTATCTTTCTTGTTGCAGCCATAGGCTCTTGCAGAAAGGCAAAAGGAATTTTGTATTGTTACTTTATATTTTTAAGCCTTTCAGTTGAACCTTATGGCCCTATCCCTCTAATATTCCATGATATTGTATTAATCATGAAAAATATCAAGTTAATGGTCTGTTTGTTCTCCTTGGATGCTCTTGTCTGATCCATTGGAAGAAAAAAAAATTGTTCCTCTCTTGCTCGAATCTCGCAACCTCCTTGGAGACAAATTGTTGAAGAAAGTGATATTTTGTTGAACCTGATTAATAGTATCCTTCCTGCCTTGGATTAGCAAGTCCTTTCTGCTACTCTAAATTAGTTCATCATCCGATTTGGAGTTAGGTTGTTTTTCTGTTAAGCCCTCCATGATAGTGTCATTTTCTTGATATTTGTAGGTTGTGTCCTCTCTTGTGGAGCTTGATAACTGTATGGGAAGATTATATATTTTGACAGACATATGAGCCTCTGTTCTATCCATTTCTAATCCCTCATACACCCTCTCTTTAGATTTTCTCCCAGCATAGCTATCATTTAATTTGGGATCCAGTCCATAGAGAGGTGCATTCAGTTGACTAAAGCCATCACCTATCTCCTTATTTTGATTCATCCTAACAGGTTTAGGGATTATAGAAATTTCAATAGGAATGACGGCTTTAGAGTTGAATCTCTTCCTGTTGTTGCTTAGTGTTTGCATCTCTTCACTTGTCACATGAACTTGACTAAAATCCATGACTTGGCACTCGTCATCTTTCTCCTATAGATATATAGTTTTTTTCCCTTGTTTAATTTTTTCTTGGCCTCCCTTAACCTTCTAGATTTAGGGTTTCGTCTTGTTCTTGGTGTTTCTTTCCCTATCGAGTCTAGTTGGCTTCTGAGGAAATTGTGTAGAGCTGATAGTTACCTCAAACAAAGACTCAGTGTTGTCGACAGTTACAACATCCATGGGTTCATTGCCCTTCAAAATATTGTGTGTTACCACCACTGTGTTTTGATCTTCTTTGGCTTTGTAACCTTGTTGAACCCTTCCTTTTTCAGATTGTTGATTGGTATTGTTATTTCCTTCCATGTTACCTGATAAGTGGAGATTTTGACTACTTATTAGCACCTTTTTGCTTTTATTTTAGTCCGAAAGTATTGATTTATGTTTCCGAAACTAGTGAAAGTATGCAAATTGTAAGAATGTTGAAAGTTTGGTCTCTAATGATGAAATCCGACTCAAAAAGGAGTATTCTGAATCACAAGGCAAGAATGGGCACACAACTTACGAAGTGCGATTTGCAGAAGCATTTCTGCGGTCGCAGAAGAAAGTGCGGACCGCAGAATTCCATCTGCAGCCATAGGACAAGTGAAAGAGCCCAACTGAATTCTAGCTAATGTGCGGACCGCACATGAATTGTGCGGCCGCAGAATAAGGTTTTCACTGACAAATGATTCAAATTTCAGAGAGTACGCAAAAGACCAAGACCCGATGCATTGCTGAAGTGCGGCTGTAGAAGATGCTTTGCAGCCGCAATTCAGAATTGTGCGACTACAGAATTCTAGACTTGCTAGCAGAAAAAATTTGTGGACCGCACATGGAATTGTGCGGCTGCAGAACCTCCCGTAGGGCATTTTTGTCAGCTAATTTTGGGCCACTATAAATAGATGAGTTTCACATTTTAGGTCAAGTTTGGAAGTTTGAGCTGCTGTAACCGTTATAGTTTGCCATATTAGGAAGTTTGTGATTATTTTAGGTCTTAAATATTATATTTTATCATTTTAATCTTATATTATGAGTTTAATTAGCATTTCTTCTTTGTATTCTTTAATTTTCACTATGAGTAGCTAGATTCTTACTAGGGTTGTGACCCAAATCCAGTGTATGAACCTTATGGGTACTTAATTTAATGCTTGTTTATGATTGGGTGTTGATTATTTAGCTTAGTTCATGCTTCAATTTTAGAATTAATGGTTGCAAACATTGATGCCTTTTTGACTTGGTCTCTACTTGAGAAAGAGGGAACTAGTCGAGGATAACTGTGCTAACAAGGAATTGGGCTAATTGAGCGTTTGATTAGCTTAATTAAAAGGTTCAAACTAGAGATAGTGAGAACCCGAGTTGAGCTCATATCAACTATTTAGTTTGATACCCATTTGGGCTTGAGAAAGTCAAATTGGGCAAAATCACCCTTTGGCCTAGAGGTATTGAGTGGGTAACATAGAGTTGGGAGCTATAATACACCCCAACCAACAAAACAAGTGTTAACGTATTTAACCCATTAGGTGAATACCTAGGTTATGGTCACATCTCTAGTCTTTTTAACTATTTATAAAAATACCAAAAAATATTCATTCAGTTCTAATTTCTTTTCTTAGCTTATAATTGCTAAGAAAAATTAGAATTAGAAATCAAAACCTATTGTTTGGAAGCATAATTTAGTTATTCCATTCTCTTTTGTCGAGTGTATACTCCTAACACCCATTGTAACTCTCTGTGGAAATCGACTCCGTCTCTTGTTGGGTACTATTCTTCCAACGACTGTTTTCACTCACTATTGAGTGCGGATTGGACGTGGATCAATTTTTGGCGTCGTTGTCGGGGAGTTAAAATAGTGTTAGCTATATATTTCGGTTTGTTTTTGGAATATCTTCTTTTCCTTTCGTGTTACTAACTTGTGTGAGAAATCTTAAGTACAACCTTGGCGAACAATGAGCTCAGAAATTTTCCTTTGCGGGATTTGGATATGGATGAGGAGCAAGTAGAGGAGGTACCCCATGAGCCACAAGCCAATCGGAGAGGCCAGGTACCTCATGAAGATGTGCCAATTCCACCCCCACCTCTACCACGAGCAGCTCCTCACCGGATATTGCTCAATGAAGATTATAATAACGCAATAGTCCCATCCCGTATTAGGGTAGGCAACTTCCAAATCACCAATGTGATGCTCAATTTGCTTGAGCAACAGGGTTTCTTCACCGGTGCTCCAAAACAAAATGCTTATAAACATTTGAAGGGGTTTGTTGACATTTGTTGGGGGAGCAAGAAACAAATATCTCCGAGGATGCATTGAGGCTAAGGATTTTTCCCTTCTCTCTAGGGGGAAAGCTTTAGAATGGTTAGAACGGTTGTCAAACCATTCAATTCACACTTGGGATAAGTTGGTGGAAAAGTTCATTGCTAAGTTTTTCTCTCCCGGACACATGGCTACGCTTCGAAATGAGATCTTGGCCAAGCAAGAGCTGAATGAACCGCTACACTAGATATGGGAGTGCTATAGAACTATGGACAAGGAATGTCCCAACAACGATAGACAGAAAATATGATTCAACAAACCTTCTATCGTGGGATTAACACGACCAATCATGTGTAGTGAATCAAATAGTCGGTGGGAACTTTATTACTATGCCTTATGTAGAGGCGTGTGAGATTTTTAATGAGATGTCAGACACGTCGTCGGCTTGGCCATTCTGGGGCAATGTTCCACAAGGTGACCCGAATATGATCCACCTTCACAAAGAATTACAAGACCATGGGCAAGCCATTGCTGAATTGAAAACTACCATGACTCAACTAGCAAAGGCCCAACTAAATCAAGTGCAAACTCCTAAGCAAGTCAATGCTATGGAAGGAGTGAACATGATGGTGAACAAGAGGAGGACCAAGGGTCCACAAGTGCAAAATCGAGTGGAGAACTATGTGCAAGAAGATGGTGGTTTTGAGCAAGATGATTCCTATAATGAGCAAGTAGAGGAAGTGCAATATGTGAATAATTTTCAAGGGAAAAGAAATAATTTCCAAGGCCAAAGCCAACAACAATGGCGACCAAAAAACAATCAAGGCAATTGGAATTCTAACAATCGAAGAAATTGGAGAGGAGGCAACTATCAAGGGAATTGGCATAACAATAACAATCAAGGAAAGTGGAGCGAAAACAACCAAGGAAATTGGGAAGGTAACAATCAAGGCAGATGGAGCAACAATCAAGGCAACCGGTAGTCGAGTTTTCAAAGGCCTCCAATGTACCAACGACGAAGCATCCCACCTCCTTATCCTTCCCATGGTTCAAGTTCTTCAAACAATGAGATGGGGTGTATTGAAAATATGTTCAAGAAAATGATCGAAAGAATGCAGATTCGGATGCCCAACTTGCCTCACACAACATATCAATCTGCAACCTAGAAGTTCAAATGGGGAAAATCTCTCAAGATTTAAATTCTCTTCCTATGGAGGCACTACCAAGTGACACGGTGGTAAACCTAAAGAGTGGTAACAATATGGGGCATCCCATGGTGGTTATCACAAGAAGTGAAAAAGGCGGGAATGCACCCACCTCAAGTGGAAAGCCACTTGTTGATGATGATCAAGTGATGCAAGAAGAAGAGATCCCGAACAATGTGGTTCAACCTAATGATGAAGTTTGGATTGATATTTATGATAGTGTGGAAGAGACTCAAGAGGAGATAAACCCGTCTAGGGAACACATTATTGATATATCGGAGCCGATAGTGCAAAAGGCTAAGGCACCATTGCCTAAGCCTCCACCTCTATTCCCTCAAAGACTTTCCAAGAAAAATGGCGAGAATCAATTTATGAAGTTCATTCAAATGATGAAGAGTCTTCAATCAATGTGCCATTAGTTGAAGCTTTGAAATAAATGCTCGGTTATGCAAAGTTTATGAAGGATCTTGTGATAATGAAGCGGTCAATGAATGTTGAAACCATCAAAGTCACTCATCAAGTGAGTTCAATTATGCATTCAATGGCTCCTAAGTTGGAGGATCCCGGTGCTTTCACGATTCCTTGTACAATTGGAAGTTCCAAGTTTGCTAAAGCTCTTTGTGATCTTGGGGCAAATATCAATTTGATGTCCTATTCGGTTTTCAAGACTTTGGGAATTGGGAAACCAAGACTCACCTCTATGAAATTGCAAATGGCCGATCGTACTATGAAGAGGCCCTTGGGAGTGATTTAAGATGTTTTGGTTCGTGTTGATAATTTTATTCTTCCGGTGGATTTTGTCATTCTAGATTGTGAAGTTGATTATGGAGTGTCGATTATTCTTGGGAGACCTTTCCTTGCTATGGGTAAGGCTCTTTGTGATGTTGAAGCCGGAGAACTCACTTTCTAGGTTGGTGATGAAAAAATGGTGTTCCATGTGTGTAAGTCCGTGCAGCAACCAAATAGCAACAAGGTGTGTTCTTTTGTGGACTTAGTGAATGATGTTATTGTTAATGAAACAAGTGCTACAATCAATGTTGGTGATATGTTGGAGGCCGTCTTGCTCAACTTTGATGATGACGAGATGGATGGCTTCATGGAATGTGTGAACTCTTTGCAAGAAATGGGGTCATACATCTATGCACCCCCGAAATTGTCCTTGGATCTTGAAAATAGGTTAACTCCTCCTACATAGCCTTCTATTGAAGAGCCTCCTACCTTGGAGTTGAAGTCATTGCATCGACATCTTCGATATGAATTTCTAGGTCCTTGTTCTACTTTACTGGTTAGTCTTTCCTCTTGTTTGACTAACGTGCAGGTAGATTCCACATTGGCGGTGCTACAAACGAGGAAGAAGGCTATTGGGTGGACCTTGCAGATATTCGAGTGATAAGCCCCGCCTTTTGCATGCATAAGAGGATGGCGCCAAACCATCTATTGAACATCAAAGGAGACTCAATGAGGCTATGCAAGAAGTTATCAAGAAAGAGATTATCAAGTGGTTGGATGACGGGGTTGTCTACCCCATCTCTGATATTTCATGGACTTCTCCGGTTCAATGTGTCCCAAGGAAGGGGGAATGACGGTGGTCACCAATGATAAGAATGAGTTGATTCCTACTAGAACGGTGACCGGTTGGAGGGTGTGTATGGACTATGACAAGCTCAACAAAGTCACAAAGGAAGATCACTTTCCACTTCCTTTCTTAGATCAATTGCTCGATAGATTGGCCGGCCGTGCTTTCTGTTGCTTTCTTGATGGGTATGCGGGCTACAACCAAATTCTCACTGCTCTGTTAGATCAAGAGAAAAAAACTTTTACATGTCTCTATGGTACTTTTGCTTTCATGCTGATGCTATTTGATTTGTGCAATGCACCGGCGACTTTTCAAAGGTGCATGATGGCTATTTTCACGGACATGGTGAAGGACTACCTTGAAGTTTTCATGGATGACTTCTCGGTGGTTGGAGATTCTATTTATGATTGTCTTGCAAATTAGGACAAAGTGTTGGCTAGATGTGAAGAAACAAATTTGGTGCTCAATTGGGAGAAATGCCATTTCATGACCGAGGAAGGTATTATCCTTGGCCACTAAATCTTAAGGAATGGAATATAAGTTGACAAGGCAAAGATTGAGGTGATTTCTAAGCTTCCACCCCTACTTCGATGAAGGGTGTGCGGAGTTTCCTAGGGCATGCTGGATTTTACTGGCGCTTCATCAAAGACTTCTCTAAGGTGGTGAACCTGTTGTGCAAGCTTCTTGTGAAGGATGCTAAGTTTAATTTCAATGACGATTACATGAGAGCTTTTGAATTGTTGAAGCTCAAGTTGACAACTACTCTCATCATCACCGCTCCAAATTGGATTGTGCCTTTTGAACGCATGTATGATGCAAGTGACGTAGTGGTTGGGGCTATTTTCGGTAATGTATCAACAAGATTTTTCATCTATTCTACTATGCTAGTAGGAACATGAATAGTGCCTAAGTCAACTATATCGTTACGGAGAAAGAGCTCATTCCTATTGTGTTTGCAATTGAGAAGTTCCGCCCGTACTTGATGGGTGCAAAAGTCATTGTCCACACAGATGATGCAGCGCTTCGTTATCTTATGAGAAAAAAGGACTCCAAAGCTCGGTTGATGTGATGGGTGCTCTTGTTACAAGAATTTGATATTGACATCCAAGATAGAAAAGGTAGTGAAAACTAAGTGGCGGACCACTTGTCTCGTTTGGAGGAGGAGGGAAGGTCGCATGATGGCCTTGAGATCAATGACTCTTTCCCCGATGAGTAACTCTTGGCAATTTCAATGAAAGAGGTGCCACGATTGGCGGATCTAGAATATTTCTTGTGTGTGGAATCATTCCAGATGAGTTCTCTTCAAGCCAAAGGAAGAAGCTCAAACGGGGTTGTCAAGACTATTATTGGGATGAACCATACCTTTTCCGGATTTGTACGAATGGGGTGATTAGAAGATGTGTACCGGAAGAAGAGCAAGGTGAAATTCTTGGGGCTTGTCATTCTTCGCTATATGGTGCTCATCATGGTGGAGCAAGAACGGCGGCCAAAGTGCTTAGTTGCGGTGTCTATTGGCCTACTCTTTACAAAGATGCTAGTGAGTTAGTGAAAAGATGTGATGGATGTCAGTGGGCCGGTGGAATCTCAAAGAAAAATGAAATGCCCCTCACAACCATTTTTGAGATTGATATTTTTGACGTGTGGGGTATTGACTTCATGGGCCCTTTTGTGAGTTCTTTTTGAAACACCTACATCTTGGTCGCGGTAGATTATGTATTCAAATAGGTTGAGGCCGTTGCTTTACCCAACAATGAGACAAGAAGTATGGTAGCTTTCTTGAAGAAGAATTTTTTCACAAGGGTTGGTACTCCACGTGCAATTATAAGTGATTGGGGGTCACATTTTTGCTACAAGACTCTCGACACTTCACTTAGAAAGTATGCTTTTACTCAGAAAGTCATGACTTCCTAACCCACAAGCTAGTGGGCAAGTGAAAGTCTCCAACCGGGAGATAAAGAGTATCTTGTCCAAAACGGTGAATGCTAATCGGACGAATTAGTCAAAGAAGCTTGATGATGAATTATGGGCTTATTGGACGGCTTACAAAACACCTATCAAATGTCGCCATAACGGTTGGTGTTCGGAAAAACTTGTCATCTTCCTGTGGAACTAGAGCACAAGGCCATGTGGGCTCTAAAGAAATTGAATCTTGATTGGGATGCAGCCGCTAACTTGAGGGTTGCACAGTTGAATGAATTGGATGAGTTCCAGTACTATGCTTATGCGAGTTCGTCCTTGTACAAAGAAAAGATGAAATATCTTCATGACGAATACATTTGGAATAATGAGTTCAAGGTGGGCGATCTTGTATTGTTGCTTAACTTAAGGTTGAAGATGTTTTCGGGGAAGCTAAAATCCAAATGGAGTGGTCCTTTTGAAATTGTGGGTGTGACACTTTTAGTGCATTAGACTTGAAGAACAAAAACAATAAAGTATTCCGATTCAATGGTCACCGAGTGATGCATTACTTGGGAAAGGTTGGAGATAGCCACGTTGTGGCAGTCCTTCATTTCACTTGAGGGTATTCTGCATCATGTCGCGACGTTAAATCAGGCGCTTCTTGGGAGGCAACCCATATTTCTTTTCCTTTTTCTTTTTTCGTTAGGTGTTATTTGTGTTCTAATTTAATTTGAAGTGTGCTATAGGAATGAGTGTGATTTACAAGAATTGTGAACGAAATATAGCTAAGTGTTCAAAAGAGTGCGGTCCGCACTTTATTTGTGTGGACCACACATTTTTATGTGCCATAGGAGATGAGCATTGCGGCCGCACATTTCTCTTGCGGACCGCACATTTGGAACATCAAAAATACCATCTCTCTGAAGTTTAAGCTTGCTAGTGCAGAGGTCGATCTGCGACAGCACGTGAAATCTGCGGCCGCACCTAAAAATGTACGGACCGCAGATTGGTTTTTAAGAATGATCACCCATGTGGTAGGGTGCGGATCGCACTTAAAAATATGTGGCCATACTCGTCTCTGATCTCTTCTCATTTTGAATGGTATAAATAGAAAGTAGGGCTCATTTTACCCTTTTCCCACTTTGAACAAAAAACTGTGCCTTGCTAAATTTTCTTGGAGTTTTCAACTATCCACACACAGAGCCTCCTAGATTACTCACTCAGTGCATTCACTCTATCTGGTATGCTTTAATTTCATGTCAATTTTTCTGTTAGTTTAATTTGTAAATTTTTCAGTTCTTTTTAGGCCATCTGTTATTAGAGTTCCATTATGTGTCCATGTGGGGTAGATCTAAACTGGGTTAACTTGATACATGCTCTATTGGGACTAGGTTAGTGAAATTTCATACTTTTACAATGTTGCCATGCCTATTTCTGCAAGAAATTGAAAAATCTTAGATTAAGAAAAAAGTTGTCTATTCGTAATTGTTTGAACTCTACGGCCGCACTTGAATTGTGCAGTCCGCAGATATGGATTTTCAGACATTTATGTGAGGTAGGAATCTACGGCCGCAAGTGAAATTGTGCGGACCACAGATTTCCTCTTGCGGCCACAGATTAGGCCTTTCTCTGTCATCAGAGAGTGTTCACTTTTGAGACTCCAAGGTGCGGCCGCAAGTCAAATTATGCAGACCACGTATTTCCTCTTGCGGTCGCTGATCGACCATTTCTCTGTCATCAGAGAGTTTATAATTTTGGGACTTAGAAGTGCAGCCACACAACAGAAATGAATGGACCGCGAGTTCCCATCTGCGGCCACAGGTCAAACTGTGCGGACCGCAGATCTCTTATCCTGCAGGCATGACTCAACTGCACAACTCCACTGTGTCCAATTGTTTCTCCCTTACCAACATGTCTCCTGTATGTGTTTGAATAGTGAATTACAACTAATAATCTCCTTTGCTTGATATAGACAATTGGTCGATCAAGAGGCCGATGTGACACTTCAAAGGGGAGAGGTGAATCTTCTCGGGGTCGAGGCAAAAGTTCCTTTCCCCTTGGCCAGCCCAAGACAATAAGAATGAAAACAACAGCCGGCATAGGGAGAGGTGCAGACCTCTCAGAGTATAGCTCCTATGTCCAGTCTAAGGAGGTGTCAGAGGGCAACTCAGCCTCTATTCAAGAAAAGTAGACGGCCACCCGGTTGAGGCCGCAGGGGAGATACCAGCTCAGGGACGAGCCGTCTTCATCTCACAGCACCTCCGAGGGATGAGAGAGTGCTAGTCAGGCTTCTGAGCCATCGGCTATACCAGTCCCTAAGGCACAGGTTACAAATGATATCCCTGATGATGGCAGAGGGGGAGATGTTAAAACCACAGGGCTTGAGAGATCAAAGAATAAAAAGGTATCGGAGGATCGTTTTGTCAGCTTGGCCGTCTTCACCAGTCTCCGTATGTGGATGAGGTCGCTAACTCTTGAGCGACAGTTTCTATTAAAGGATTTGGAGAAATACAACCCAGCTATATTGAGATAGTTCAGGGCACGAAAGGGGTAGATGTGGTTCACCGAGAGAGTGGAGGATGCAAAAGAATACCTCGTCCGAGAATTTTATGCCAATGCTGCTCATATCAAGAAAGGGACAAAGGTGACCAAAGTACACAACCTTAAGGTGAGGTTTGATCAGCATATGTTAATTGCATATTTGGGCTTCGATGATGTTGAACCAAAGAATTATCTGGAGAAGTATGCACTGAAGGAGGAAGTCCGGCCTTGGTTGGCTGAGATTTTAGCACCACCAGGGCCACCACCACCATGGATTATTGCTGGGGTTCCCATTCAGCAGAGTAGTTTGAGCTTTGAGGCTAAAGGGTGGCACACCTTTGTTTGTAGTAGGTTGGATCCATGCCAGAATGAGACTCACCTTCCTATCCCTCGGGCAGTGCTTATGGCTTCCATCATGGCCGGTAACCCAATCAATGTGGGTGCCGTGATCTCGGCCAACATTTCAATGATTGCACAGCAAGACTGCTTGGCCTACCCCTATCCTAATACTATCACGGAGTACCTTACTGATGCAAAGGTAGAGCCGAGAGATTTTGACACCAAGGTAAAACCGAAGAAGCCATTCAACTGGTATTCTCAGATTGATGCAAGCAACCCAAAGAAGAAAGTCCAGCCTTCAAGCACCACAGGCCAGTCTGATGAGCCAGCAGTGGCAGCTTCTGAGGCAGCTGCTCTTTGATCCACCATCATCTTCACCTCCTACCACAGCCCCTAGAGTTGCTCTAAAGCCAGTGCTCGTGTGCGCAGTTCCCCTATATGCTCTGCGAGTCTCCCAAGCATTGGCGAGTCTCAACAACTGGATGCAGACAACTACTTCTAAGCTGTCTGACTTGTTTAGTACTGTTGCAGCACAGTCCACTTCTCAGGAACCACAGGATCCTTCTGACATTGATGAGACACTAAAGAAGATTTTGGAGAACTAGAAGATGATCATGGACACCTTGGTACAGCATGGGTCAGTGATTGAGGAGCTGGGAAAGGAAGTAAAAAAGATGAGGAAATCTTAGGTCAACAAGAAATTAGTGGACAAGCTCTGGGGGGAGGTGACCAGACTTGATACAGTTAGAGATCTTCCTTTTGATATGCTGCTTGACCCGCACCAGTCTTCCCCAGATCCTTCAGCACTATCTGCACCGTTAGCACCAGCTGGCCAGTCTGACAAGCCACACCTTGCTGCCGACACTGGTGAGGCAGTGCCTGCGATGTTTGACAACCTAGTCACGCCTAGATTTGATGATGATGAGATTCAGTTGGCTGATCCTGAGGGAGATGACATTGTTGGGGACATTGAGATGTCCAAGGATCCATAGGGAGTTTTCTTCACCCTCTCCTCTTTTACTCTTATTTTGCTAAGCATTAGGGACAATACTTACTTTATTCGAGGGGTGGAGTTTATTTGACACATTGGTACACTTTGATACTTTTGGTTTTTAAAAATTTGATGATACTCTTTCTTTTCTTATTTGTATTTATCTAGCTTCTCTCTCTTCTCTTATGTATATTTATCTCTCTTTAGTAGTTTTTGCTTATTAGCTTCTTTATTTGTTCCATATTAGCTCTTGTTTTGTTAAGTAGCTTCTTTTTATGTTATAGTACTCCCTCCATTTTAAATTAGATGAGGTACTTTCCTTTTTACTCTGTTCCAAAATAAATGACACATTTCTAAATTTGGAAATAATTCAACTTTAAGCTCTTCATTTTACTCATTTTACCCTTAATGAGAAGCTTTTATAACCACACAAATGTCATGGCCCCACAAAGCTTTTACCCCTTAAGACCACAAGTTTCAAAAGTTTTCTTTTTTTTATAAACGCCGTGCCAAGTTAAACTACCTCATCTAAATTGAAACAGAGGGAGTAGATAATAAGCTTTTGGTTAACGACATGGTTCTTTCCAAAGGTAGTTGTTGTGTGAACCGGGTGACTCGTTCGAACGATGGATGGCGTGACAACCTTCTTAAGAGAATGAGTCAGTATTTGTGTTTAGATAATAATAGTAGTAGTAATGAATAAAAAGACCTAATCAAGTCATTCTCGAAGATTTAATCATGCTTCAATTGATACCAACACACTTAACTACGTGCTTATGGATAGAGAAAAGGTTTTTGAAAGAAATAGCTCTAGTTAGTGACTTTTTTGTGACTCTTGAGTTGACTTTGGTAATCATCGAGCGGTTTAATTGGACCATAGTGGTCTTTAAACTTGAATGTGATCGTTGTAAGCTCTCGATTCTATCCTCTTTTACAATCTAGTTACGTGAGGAGTGAGATGAATTGTTGCTAGTCCAAGTATCAGTACGAAGGGTTTGGAACTTGCTCCGAATGTGTTTCAAGGCAAAATCCTAAGCTTTGCTTGGTAGATGATTGTAGGCTTTCCTAGGCCAGTTTGAGCTTTCTATTCCCAATCATTGTCATTATCCTTAATCAACCCCTTTGAGCCTCTAGCCTTTCTCATTTAATAACCATGTTATAAGCCTTTACCTATTTTGTCGTGACCCTCTCTTGGCACCCGGACTTTCTTTAACACTCTTGTGGAACAAGTGTCTTAAAACATAAGTTTGGGGGAGAGATGAGGAATTTGTAGAAGGTATCAAGGCACAAAAAGAGAAACGAAATGATCTCTATGAAAAGAAAAGGCAAGAAAAGAAAAGAATAAAAAGAAAAATGCAAAAAGTGAATAAGTGGAAGGATTGATGGATTCAAAAAGGAGGTAATGATCCCTAGCATGAGCAATCAAAAAGAGAGAAAAAGAATGAAATGAACAAGAAAGAGCGATGTTAAGTCTCTCTAGTCTCCAATGAAAAGAAAATGCCTCTAACAATTGGTAATTATGAGCCGAGAAATGGAAATGTGGAGTGCTTAAGAAAAGGTGTAACCATTTACCTATATGGTATCCTACCCTAATCCAAAAGCCTTCATTACAATCCGAAAGAGGTCCTACTTGATTTCAAATCGAGTGAGCTTACATTAGTAGCGATCTACATGAGGGGCAAGTTTATGGTACTTGAAGTCGTACTTGTGACATTCTCTTGTGAGAGACGAGTGAACATTTCATGAATCTTAAGATCGAGTGCTAATTTCTTAAGTGAGCTTGGAAAATGAAAAGTAGAGGAGGAAGAGTTTGGAGTCCACCATGACCTACATGATATAGCAAGAATCCTTGATGAGAAAAGTCAATTCTTGAAGCTCAAATGTCACATTAGAACTATATGTGCATTAATATTTGACTTGTTACCTTGTTGATAATGCATGAGTAGTGTGGGTAATTATTGGTCCCAACTAATGTATGACTAGCTCATATTTGACTCGCTGAAATGACCCTTAACTATAGGAGGTGGGAACTAATTTATTTGCTTGAGGACAAGCAAAGCCTTAAGTTTGGGGGAGTAGATAAGTGGGGATTTTGACCACTTATTACCACCTTTTTGCTTTTGTTTTAGTCCGAAAGTATTGATTTATGTTCTCGAAACTAATGAAAGTGTGCAAATTGCAGGAATGTTGGAAGTTTATTCTCCAATGATGAAATCCAACTTAAAATGGAGTATTCTGAATCACAAGGCAAGAAGGGGCGTACTCCAACTCAAAAAGGAGTATTTTGTTTCTCTTTGATGATATAGCACTGAAGAAATCATCAATAACTCTTGAAACAAGACTGAGATCAGAAAATCATCAATAACTCTTGAAACAAGACTGAGATCAGAACATGAAGGATCAATTCTTCCTGTTATTCGCCTCTGGAACGGACCGTATTTATACAACCACCAACACCAAGTAGCAAGCTGTTAGCTACAGTTTAGAGTTCTATATTGGACTCGAGAACAGAATCCTAGACATCTAATAAACTATACGACTACCAAATTAAAGTACCACAAACTCTTATCACATATTCAAGAGTTATTTCGACCTATCTTTGCACCTACCCTCCAAGTAAAAAATCAAACTCCTAAAGATGAAAATCGAAACAATTAGAGTACCATAATCAGTTATGAATAGAAATCTCTATAAGATTCTTCCCACACAAGACAGGCATGATGGCACAACTCATCATCTTAGTTAGCCCACCGTTAAACCATGATTACTCATCAACCACATAGTCCACTTGGTTCTTCATATATATGTTCCAATTGCATCACAATGCAACCACGTCTAAATTACTTCCCAAGTCCCAGTCCATCACACACAATCTCATTATCTTCATTTGTTTGTTAATTATTAAAACTTACATATCTCAATAGAAAAGATAAATAGTTGTTGACCGAGCAAAAAGAGGTTACAAACACGAGTGGTTAAAACTGTCTTGATAAATGAAAGAACCAACATTTGTGTATAGCATGATCCCAATTAATTCCCATCTATCTTCTCCCAAGAAATGCAGTCTCTTTTTTTTCATTGCATTATCATTTAAGATCCAAGAGAAAAAAGCATATAGCATCAGGATAACCAAACCAGGAAATAGAAGAGCTCAGATTCACGATAAAATCAGTTGCTAAAAAATAACTGTTTACCGACGCATATTACCGAGGGACGTCCCTCAGTAACAAGGTTTTATCGAGGAAAGTCCGTCGGTAAGTGACACGTAGGTAAATCGCTTGTCGGTAAAAATAATCGAAAGAATTCCTCGATAATTACCGATGGATCGCGTCGGACAGCCTTCGGTAGCTATCTGTCACAATTTGGTCAAATAAGTTTACTTACCAACGGATATCCGTCGGTATATTATAAAATAATTTAATCTCAATAATATCCATAACGACGGATATCTCTAGGTAAGTTAAAAATAATAATTTAACATTACCGACGGACACCATCGGTACATTTAAATTTTAATTTAGTAAATTTAAAACTTTAAAATATGAATTAATTCATATTCCGATGGATATCTGTCCGTATGTTCAAGAAAATTTGAAAATTTATTTGTAGTATACCGACACCCTCGGTAAGTAGGATCTCCGAATTGACAAATAAATATTTTTATGATGGACTCTGTCGGTAAGCCCCTCGGTAAATCTGGTATATTTTGACAGGCAGTGCAGTTGTGCTTATTTTTTGCTGCACCACTTGCCAGCCAGAATATTCAATAGAAACAGAAATGCAACCACAATAAAACACAAATTAACAACAATAAAACTTTATAAACTATCCAAACATCCAAATTATCCCATCAAACATCAAAATTAACCAACCAAACTTCATAATCATCCAATCAAAACTACACAAAATGCAACCAAACTTCAAATGTAATATTCAAAAGTTGACATCCAACTAAACAATAATCCAATCAAACTTAAAATCACTCCTCATCTTCGGATTTCCGCTCATCTTCTTCATGATTTATATTGTTTCCATCACTTTCTTCCTCTTCATAAATGTGACTTTTTGGTGGAGAGCGGGGCAGGCCGATTAAGTGGTTCACTTGAGTCTTGAAGAACTCAATATCATTCCTAAGTGGGATCTTAATCTTCTCTTCCTGGATTCTTTTTTCTCGTTCATTTGCATAGTTCCTAGAAAGTTGTTGAATAGTTCGCCGCATCTTCTCAAGCTCCTCACTTTGCACGACTGCGGATGTCCCAATACCTTATAATCTACAAAAGAGAAGTGGAAAAAATACACAAAGAGTTAGAACCTGTAATATGATATGTTAATTTACATTCAACAAATGTATTATTGCATCTGATTGAGTATTTGCATACTGTGCTCTAAAATAGTAGTCTTTTTCATTTCTGATATTTCTCAACATACGAACTTTTTCTTAATGAGTAAAGACACCATTATCTAGGAATGTAATTTTAAGATCCATAGCCACATCATGAATTGGTCACAGAACTACAGAGTCTCCAGTGATATAGCTTAATTTTGCATCGTGCAATTTAAAATTCCTTAGACAACAAAAGGAGAGCTCCAGCAGCAAAAACACACAGACAAACTAAGAAAGTATGGACGACGTATTTATGCTAGTATTTCTGACCCCAATATAATCAATCATGTGATGTCCATCATTGCCACCTTACTATTTTCTTGGACTATAATCGTCACTTGGAAAAAATTTCTTAAGTATAATAATTAGCATGCAAGATTCTGTCCTGACGCATAGCTTCTGCTTCTGCAACTTCCTATAGAATAACTTTTGAAACAGTTTCCTGCACCAAGTTAAGACTAAAGAATAGGCAAAAGATAATTTCAAAAGGAACAAAAACTATTTATCCAATTTTCAAGGTTGTTCTCCAAAAGTTGTTGAAATGGAAACTTAATTCCATTGCTTTTCACGATTTCATATATACACTAGTACTTTAGAAAAATTGCAAGGAAACTCCTAACATTAAAAGCATGCTTCGGTTGCATACAAAAAAAGTAAAGAAACAGCAGTTGACAAAATGGGTATCTGCATATCCACTGCATCTTTTGAGATTCATGCATATCCAAAATGTGCTTACTAACACCAAGTTAAAAAATAGTTTGATGCAGTTGAAGCAAAAAGAAGGAATTGCGGTGGAAGAGTGCTAGCACCGGAAAAAGAAGCACATAAACAAAAAGAAGAGCTTATTAACAAAAAATTATATACCTTGTAGTCCACACTCGAGGCGATGCTAGTTTAAGAAAGGCCGTATGCTCTACCCTTACACGCCGCCAACCACGTTCAACCAAAATGGAAGGGTTTCTTCCTCCAATTGCATGATTGGCTGGCCTTGCTCATCAGTCGGCTGAGTCCTAGCGAGCTCGACCAATGCTCGTTTATACCAATTCTTTATTAAAAGTGAAATTTAGTATATAAACAATCATTATAAAAGAAATTTTAAGTTAATCTTGATCTTACATAAGTCTCCCCAGCCCGTAGCTCAACCCAAGATCCCTATCGTACATCCACATACGATGTTCCATCTACATATACAAACAACAAATTTATTATTGTTACTTATTTAATATTATAACAGTTAAAACAGAAAACAGAAATTTGAATGAAACCTATTTCAATCATGAACACAAACTCCTATACGAGATAAACCAATATCACATGATACGTATCATACACAACATACTAAAATGGCACCAGCATCATAATCCTAAGTCCAAACAAGCAATAATTATCACAAACAAATCTCAAGAGTAAGGTCCATGGCCCGAAAGCACAACCATAGAGTGTAATTAGTGAATCAAAATGTACAGTGTAAAGCACAACTATATTTCAAGTCTTTGTAAACTCATTTCTAAATGTACAGTGTGATACTTTGAGGCATATACTGTATTTTTTATGCAATATCAGCACCCCATACAATGTCTTTATGAGTACTTAAAAATTGAAGCCTACTATGCACTTTGTATACTTATCTCATTAAGAATTATTTCCACTTAGCAGATGATTGATGCCAAGACTTTACCAACTATTGTGTATGTGCTATATTACAATTTTCCAACTATCTTCTCAACATTAACAACGCGGATGAATCTATAGGGGAATCATTGCAATGTTGGAAAATTTGGGAGAGCAAGACAACAAAACACTTAACACTCACAACTCACTTTAAAAGTGGAGAAGAAAGGATGTTTTTCATTCAACTTGACTTACTCCAAATGGCTAGAGTACATGAGTATTTATAGGATTCTTCCTACATGTATCTAGCCTAATCTCCATGTAAACACATTAACTAAATTCACATTAGTCTACACTAGTTCATACATCTCATAATGAAGTTCACATGCATCAAAACACTAACTTAGTTCATGAACTAATATGAACTAATCTAAACATATTTAATATAAATGTGAACTAATGGAAACAAGTTTAATATACTATTATAATTTTTAACATCCCCCCTTAAACTTATTTGATCACTCTAAGCGCCATCCTTAGCTTTTGAAAAACTTCAATCTTCAATGGCTTGGTAAAAATATCCGCAATTTGATCTTGCGACTTCACATGCTCAAGCTCCACAACTTTATTAGATATGAAATCTCTAATAAAGTGATACCTTGTATCTATATGCTTGCTCTTTTCATGAAATACCGGATTTTTGGCTAACTCGATAGCTGACTTGTTGTCAACAAAAATCTTTGTGGCATCCTTTTGTGATTGGTGAAGTTCCTCCAACAAACTTCTTAACCAAATTGCATAACAAACACATGAACAAGCTGCAACATACTCCGCCTCACAAGTTGACAAAGTAACAATTAGTTGTTTTATAGAATTCCATGTAAATGCAGAATTTTCAAAAAAGAAAACAAATCTAGTAGTACTTTTACGATCATCAATATCACCAGCCCAATCACTATCACAATATCCCACAAACTTAGAATCTTTAGAAGATGAATAAAGAATTCCATAATCAAGCGTATCTTTGATGTACCGAAGTATTCTTTTTGCTACCTTTAGATGGGAGGTAATAGGAGCTTCCATAAAACGGCTCACAAGTCCAACACCATAAAGAATATCCGACCTTGTACATGTCAAGTACCTCAAGCTTCCAACAAGACTCTTGAAAAATATGGGATTTACATTTTCTCCATCTCCATGCTTAGATATTTTAACTCCACATTCAACGGGAGTGCTCACGGGATTGCAATTATCCATCTCGAACTTCTTGAGAATTTCCTTTGCATATTCTCCTTGAGAAATAAAAATCCCATCCTTCTTTTGTTGCACTTGAATGCCAAGATAGTAGGACATTAAGCCAATGTCCGTCATCTCAAATTCTCTAGCCATTGCTTCCTTGAATTCTTCAAACATCTTAGCATTATTTCCTGTAAATATCAAGTCATCTACATACAAGCAAACAAGTAGAATGTCACCATTTTTAGCAAATTTTTACATAAAGTGCATGTTCATGTGGACATTTTGAAAAATCATTTGGCTGAAAATATTTATCAATTCTACTATTCCAAGCCCGCGGAGCTTGCTTCAACCCATATAAAGCCTTTTTCAATTTCAAGACTTTATTTTCTTGTCCTTCAACCTTATAGCCCAAAGGTTGATCAATGTAGACTTCTTCCTCCAATACACCATTCAAAAAGGCTGATTTCACATCCATTTGATGGATTTTTCATTGATTTTGGACGACCAAGGCAATGACAAAGCGAATTATTTCTAAACAAGCAACCGGTGCAAATACCTCTTCATAGTCAATACGGCTTTTTTCTTGTATCCTTTAGCTACCAATCTTGCTTTGTACCTTTCTACTTCACCCTTGGAATTCTTCTTTAGCTTGTACACCCATTTGACTCCAATGGTGCTTTTGCCTTTTGGAAGTGTGACCAACTCCCATGTTTCATTCTTTTTTATTGCATTGATTTCTTCATCCATGGCATCTCTCCATTTGGAATTATGGAATGCATCCTCAAAGCTCATAGGCTCACTATCCACCAATAAACAAAAGTGAGTAAAATTATATAAATCATTTCTTACCACTTTCGTGTTTTCATACAAGTCACGGAGACTTCTACTCTTGTGAGTTGCTTCACTTGAACTTGAACTTGATTCCTCCACTTCTTGATTTTGTGGCAGAGGTGTTGATAGTGGTGAGATAGGTTGCTCCACATCTTCTTCATCATCATCAAATAATGGACTAAAAGAGTAATCTTGCTCTTTAGTCTTCCAATCCCAAGTACTATCTTCATCAAACTCAACATCTCTACTCAAAGTGACCTTGCCGTTTTTGGGGTTATACAATTTATAACCTTTAGAATTTTGATCATAACCAATAAAAACATACCTCTCACTTTTGTCATCAAGCTTGGTCCTCTTTTCATCATGTATGTGTGCATATGCAATGCTTCCAAAAACTCACAAGTGAGAAACTTTTGGCTTGAAACGACTCCATGCCTCTTGAGGTGTTTTTTCATGAACACGTTTTGTGTGGCAACGATTTAGTAAGTATACCGCACAAGCAACAGCTTCAGCCCAAAATTCTTTTGGCATATTTTTACTCTTCAACATACTCCTCACCATGTTAAGAATGGTCCGGTTCTTTCTTTCCACGACGCCATTTTGTTGTGGTGATCTTGGCACGGTTAAAAAATGGTGAACTCTATTTTTCTCACAAAAAACTTTGAATTCATTTGAAGTGAACTCTCCACCATTGTCCGACCGAAGTGACTTAATTTGATAGCCACTCTGTTTCTCCACCATCCTCTTGATTTTTTTAAAGGTTTCAAACAACTCTGATTTTACCTTCAAAAAATAAACCCAAGTTTTTGTAGAAAAATCGTCAATGAAAAGTAAAAAATAATTACTTTCACCAAGTGAAGATTTAATAGGTCCGCAAACATCCATGTGAATTAACTCCAAAGGGCATCTTGCTCTTGTCAAAGACTCTTTAGGAAAGCTTTTTCTAGCTTGCTTTCCAAAGATACATCCTTAGCAAAGTTGGTTGGGATGATTAATGCTTGGCAATCCATTCACCATGCTTTCTTTATTCATCAACCTTAAGCTATCAAAATTCAAGTGACCAAATCTCATATGCCAAAGCCAAGATGAGTCTTTGGCACATGAAACTAAGCATCTTGGAACATCATTTTGAAGATTTAAAATGAACATTTTATTATTAGCCATAGGAACTTTAGCTAACAATCTTCCTTTTTCATCTCTCATAAACAACTTTTTATCTTTCAAATGAATGTCATAATTTTTCTCCAAAAGTTGTCCCAAACTCAAAATGTTACTTTTCATCTCCGGCACATATAAAATATTAGAAATTAATTGATGACTTCCATCTTTCAAGCGAATTAAAATCGTACATTTTTCTTTGATTTTAACACGTGAAGAATCTCCAAAAATGATTGTGCCACAATTCAACTCTTCAAGTTCCACAAATAAATCCTTCTTTCCACAAATATGACTACTTGCACCGGAATCAAGGTATCATTGGTGCTTCTCGGCACTTTCTTCTCCTTTGCATGCGAGAAGCAAGGTGGCATCTTCATCTTCATTTTTGCTCTCCACGAAATTATTTTTCTCTTCAAAGTTATTTTTACATTCCCAAGAAAAATGACCAAATTTATGACAAGTATAACATTCAATATTTGATTTGTCATACCTTCCTTGATTTTGCCTCCATCCTTTCCCTCTTCCACGACCTCTTCTTGAATTAAAGTCTTGGCCTTTATTTTCTCTACTTGAAGGTGGTTGACTACCGCCTCTTCCGCCTCTACCTTGACCTCTTCCATTTCCACGGCCTCTTTGTTGCGAGCTACGCCTTTCATCTTTCTCCTTGAAAGAAAATTTTGCTTGCAACGCTTGTTCAACCGATTCTTCTTTCGGTTTCTTCAACTTCTCTTCATGTGCTTGCAAAGAACTCGAAAGCTCGTCTATGGTCATGGTGTCCAAGTCTTTGGACTCTTTAATGGCAACAACAATAAAATCAAATCTTGAAATTAAGGATCGTAGTATTTTTGCAACGACCCTATCGTCTTTCAACTCTTCACCATATCTTTTCATTTGATTGACAATAGCCAAAACTCTTGAAATATAATCCACAACATATTCATTATCCTTCATATGCAATGATTCAAACTCTCCTCTTAAGGTTTGGAGGCGAACTTTTTTCACTTTGTCTAAACCTTTAAAAGAAGTTTGAAGAATATCCCATGCTTCCTTGGAGGTTGTTGCATTTGCAACCTTCTCGAACATCTTGTCATCCAAACCTTGATGGATGAGAGTGAGTGCCTTTTGATCCTTCTTATTTGTCGCAGCGACATCTTCTGCTTCATCAACACCGGACTCTACCGGTTCCCAAACATCATAGGCACCAAGCAAGGCCTTCATTCGAATACACCAATTTCCATAGTTCTCTTTTGTAAGCATAGGAACTTGGAATGGTGTTCCGTTAGAATTCGCCATCTTTTCTCCAAGTTTGTTGTCTTCAACCACACTGGCTCTGATACCACGTGTTGGAAAATTTGGGAGAGCAAGACAACAAAATACTTAAACACTCACAACTCACTTTAAAAGTGGAGAAGAAATGATGTTTTTCATTCAACTTGACTTACTCCAAATGGCTAGAGTACATGAGTATTTATAGGATTCTTCCTACATGTATCTAGCCTAATCTCCATGTAAACACATTAACTAAATCTAGTTCATACATCTCATAATGAAGTTCACATGCATCAAAACACTAACTTAGTTCATGAACTAATATGAACTAATCTAAACATATTTAATATAAATGTGAACTAATGGAAACAAGTTTAATATACTATTATAATTTTTAACACACAATTCATAAAAGATGCGTTCATTTGATTTTGCCATTCTAATTTACTCTAAGAATGGGTATCTACACGTTATACCACTTTTTCATAGTTTTATTCATAAAATAGAGTATATACAATTCGACAGTGGTTTAGGTGAATGCATTTTAATCAATTGAGTATTCAAAATCGTACCTATTCTTGGACACCTTCAGTTTCGCTGGCTGGTCGGAAGGAGGACGAGAGAGACTATGTGCACTCCATGAGAGAAAACTGGAAAATTAGAAAGAAAAAAAAATTAAAAATGAGAGAACACAAATGGGCACTCCACGAATCTAACCAAGATTTCTAATGTTCTCCACGAATCTTTTTCCCTTACTAGTACTACTACTTCATTCACAGCAAGATTTCTAACCAACACTTTGTATTGGGTAAAATATATTATGACACGCAGCCGTCCAAGAAAGATATACGTGGAGCTCAAGACTGGCAGATGACTGAAGACTGAAGACAATCGTTTCGTTTGTCATAGGGAAGAATAGTGTTCACAAAAGATGTGATAAATGCTCTTCTCCCGGTAGCATTTAATAGAGAATATTCATAGCATTAAGAGCAGTTATCCGTTAGAAGAAAATTTGACATTTATGTTCACTGTTACATTTTCATAAATGCCTCTCATAATTGACATTAAAGAAGGGCACGATCTTAGGACTTTCTTCATAGCTATAAATAGTAAACTCAATTGTCATTGTACGGGGACGAATTTTCTGGAAAACTTACACTATATTTTATACAAAACTCAATCCAATCTAATCTTCTGATTTCTCGATTCTTTTGTTGTTATGCCCGGAAATCTTGTTCAAGGAATTGTTGATTCTCTTGTTTCATATATATCTTAAGGCTAAGTATGACGTAACTCTTCAACTATTTATTTATTTCAGGATCAAATTAATTCATTTATCTAGAAACCACGTATAAATTTAACTGTACCGTTTTACGGGTAAACAGTTTGGCGCCCGTCGTGAGGCCTAGATAGTCATGTAATTAAATTGATCCTTGCCTTTTTTACTAACGTGTTTTGATCGTTTTTATCTTAGAAAAAAATCATAAGAAATGACAGATAACATTGTTAACGACATGCACAACCCCGAGATTCGAGGGGATCAGCCTCATTCCAAGGACTCAATCAGTGACACCCATAAAAAAGGGAGTGACGCTACACCAGTGCATGACAGGCAGTATCCTCGACATGTTCGGGGGACCACTCCCGATGACGCTGATGAAGAGCATGTCGTCGACGCGGTAAGGGTCTTGCAAGAGCAAAGAAATGATCATTCTAGGCCACCTCACACGACAAGATAAAGTTATGGCGAAGTTGAAGCAAGCGCTGTCGGGAGCTTCAAATAATGCAAACAGAAGAGATCCAATCCCTCCCGGGATTTCCATGAATCAAACTACGCGGAGGGTCGACAACAACACTCCCTATGGTGAAATTGGCTTCGATGGGGCAGGGGGGAACGGATCTGGTCTCAACAACGAGAACGATTCTTTCAAGAATGAGCTTTTATGGTTCATGAGGGAAGTAAACACCCGTATGGATCAGATCTCGGGTGCGCTACCAGTGCTGAAAAAACTGGACTTGAAGAAGTATACTCAACTGTCGTACAAGCCAAGTGCCCGAAGCGGTTCAAAATGCCTGAAATGCCAAAGTATGATAGAACTTTAGACTCCCAGGAGCATATTACCACCTACACAACAGCGATAAAAGGGAATGATTTAGCTCCTCACGAAATATAATCTGTGCTGCTGAAGAAATTTGGAGAAACCCTCACGAGGGGCCTTGACGTGGTATTCGTTGTTACCCGAGCACTCCATAGATTCCTTCGACATGCTTGCAGATTCTTTCATCAAGGCTCATGCCGGAGCAAGAAAAGTACATACCCGAAAGGCCGACATATTCAGTATAGCACAAGGAGAGTCTGAGATGCTACGAGAGTTTGTTACCTGATTCCAGAAGGAGAGAATGTTGCTCCAGGTTGTCCCTGATGAATAGGAGGCTGAGGCGTTCACCAAAGGATTGAATGCGAGGAGTTCAAACGCTTCTCGGAAATTGAAAGAGAGCCTACTCGAGTTTCAAGCAACAACTTGGGCAGACGTCCATAACCAATATGAATCAACAATAAGGATCGAAGATTATCAGGTTGGTTTTCCAACGTCGACCAAAGGATGGGAAACGAATAAGGAAAAATCAAAGGATGATTATGCACGGACAGGCGGATTTCGAGGGGCCAATTTTTGCCTTACGAACGAACCGAAGGCCGCAGCAGAGGTTTCTAGACAGCAGACTGGTTCACAATCAACAGGAGGACCGATTGCGGTCGGAATAATAGATCACTGCAAGATAAAGAAGTGGCAGGATCACGGGATCCTTCCTACCCCAAATTATCAGAATACAACTCGAACGTCAGTATAGTGGAATTAGTATCGGCCATGAGAAACATCAAAGAAGTACGGTTCCCAAGACCGATGAGATCTGATTCTAACTAGAGAGATCCCAATTTGTTGTGTGAGTACCACGGGACGAATGGCCATGGGACAGGGGACTGTCGACATCTCCGGGAGGAAGTGGCAATGTTAATAAAGAATGGTCACCGCAGAGAATTCTTGAGTGACAGAGCTAAGAACAATTACGATCGTAACCGAGACAACACGGAACCATTAAAAGAAAGAGAAACCCCCCGCGTCAAACAATCAACATGATCTTCGGAGGGAACGAGATTAACTGGGTCACCTTTTCAGTAGCAAAAAGACGAAAGTATCAATAATATATAGCAAAAGGATTCAGGAAAACGATATCACTTTTATGGAGGAGGACGCAGATGGATTGCTGCTACCACACAACGATGCATTGGTAATTTCTTTAAATGTGCTAGATTTTAAGATTAAACGTGGTTTAGTGGATCCAGGGAGTTCGGCTAATATCATATAATGGAGAGTATTGGAGCAAGCTAAACTCACCGAAAGCATTATTCCGGCCACAAAGCTCCTTGCCGGATTCAACCTCGCAAGTGTGACAACTCGGGGAGAAATTTTATTACTCACAAACGCCGAAGGAGAAATGAAAACAACTCTTTTCGAAGTGTTAGATGGTGATATAGGATACAACATCATTCTAGGAAGGCCATGGTTGCACGAGATGAAAGCTGTACCATCAACGTACCATCAATTGCTGAAGTTTCCAACACTCGAGGGAATTAAGCAGATAAGGGGTGACCAACCGGCGGCAAGGGAGATGAATGTAATTTCGATCTCCAGTAGCAAAGGAAAGGAACACGTGGCATAGCAGTTAAAGGGCCCAGCACCTACTCCTGAACTAGATGAAATTAGCCAAGCGTCGGAATATAATCAGGTGCCGAGATATTTCTAAGTTCCAGAATAGACCGATGCGATGAAGTCCACAGCGAAAGAGCTGGAGCAAGTGTCATTGTTCGAGGAATTCCTAGAAAGGAAATTCCTCCTGGGGACAGGACTGCACCCGAAACCCAGGTCCGACTTTATTAAATTCCTTAAATCTAACGTCGATTATTTTGCATGGTCGGATGAGGATATGAAAGGTATCCCGACAGAGGTAGTCGTACACAGGTTAATCTTGGATCCTAACATACCTCCGGTAAGACAAAAGAAGCGCCCGATCACCAAAGCCAAGAATAAATTCGTCAAAAAAGAAGTAACCCGCTTACTTAATATCGGTTCGATCCAGGAGGTAAGATATCCAGACTGGCTAGCTAATGTAGTAGTAGTTCCTAAAAAGAAGAATAAGTTTTGCATGTGCGTAGATTATAAACATCTTAATAAGGCATGCCCAAAAGGCTCATTCCCACTGCCAAACATCGATCAAATAATTGATGCCACAGCCGGCCACGTGTTAGTGAGTTTCCTCGATGATTATTCCAGGTACAACCAAATTAAGATGAACTCGGAAGATCAGGAAATAACTTCGTTTATAATGGTCGTGGTGTCTACTTTCCCTTTGCGGAACATCCTTCATAAACCCGAGCTCTCGGTAGATTAGCCAAATGGGCCGTTGAAATGAGTGAGTTCGACATAGAATATAAGCTGAGGACTGCAATTAAATTGCAAGTTTTGGCTGACTTCGTGGCCGATTTCAGTTCGGGATTATTGCCTCAGGCAACCAAGGAAGCAATAATGATGTCAGAATCGACATCAGGGGTTTGGACCTTATTTACAGATGGATCTTCCAACGTGAAAGGGTCCGGGCTCGGTATAGTCTTAATCACGCCTTCGGGGGAAACGCTGAAGCAAAACATCAGGACGGTCCATTTAACTAATAATGAAGCAAAGTATGAAGCTTTGATTGCAAGACTTGAGTTGGCCCGGGGACTTGACTCCGAGGTCATCGAAATCAAATCCGACTCACAGCTGGTGGTAAATCAGGTCTACAGGATCTTCGAGACCAAAGAGGAGTGCATGCAACAATACGTGGTAAAGGTTCAAGCTCTGCTGGCACGATTCCGAGAATGGTCAATCACTCATATCCCAAGGGAAGAAAACACAGAAGCAGACGTTTCACGACCCAAAATCCCAACCTGGTCGTGATGGCGCCTCTCGTGAGGACAAGGCAAGCCAAACCAATACAACTACTCTTAAACAGTTAAACCATGTAATTAAAAACAAGAATAAATAAACAACAAGGTAGTTCGGAATATATATATATAAAGTACCATCCCGACTACAGCCCTCAGATCGGGGTGTCACAAAGTCATGAGCCACTAAAGAAGGCCTAAAGATAATATAACTATTACAATATCTTAAGCACAATTATTTGAAAGAAGTAAAGTCAACAAAAGAAAAGAGTCACGGGGCTGCGGACGCAAGCAGCTACCTCGTAATCTCCGAAGCTCCGAATCAGCAGTAGTAGTCAGTACCTCGGAGCGGGACCGCTAGCGCCTGAATCTGCACACATGGTGCAGGGAGTAAAGTGAGTACTTCCAACTCAGTGA
>MCJB01024826.1:0-7500 GCA_002018475.1 Nicotiana obtusifolia
ATGCTATCGGAATGCAACTTAATTAGAAATCCGAAGGAGTGGTGGATTGACTCTGGAGCCACTCGACATGTTTGTGCTGTCAAAGAAGCATTTGCGACTTACTCTACTGCTGGTCCTGAAGAAGAAATTTCTATGGGAAATACTGCAACAGCCAAGATTGAAGGTTATGGGAAGATATTTCTGAAGATGACTTCCGGCAAGATGTTAACGCTCAACAACGTCCTTCATGTTCCTACTATTAGGAAGAATCTAGTTTTTACTTCTTTACTTATTAAGAATGGATTCAAATGTGTTTTTTGTTTCTGACAAAGTTGTTGTAAGCAAGAATAAAATGTATGTTGGAAAGGGCTATCTCACTGAGGGCCTTTTCAAACTAAATGTAATGGTTGTTGACAGTATGAATAAAATTTCAGCTTGTTCTTATTTATTGGAGTCAACTGATTTATGACATATTCGTTTAGGACATGTCAATTACAAAACCTTGCGAAAGTTAATTAATTTAGAAGTATTGCCTAAATTCGAGTATAATAAATCAAAATGTCAAATATGTGTTGAATCTAAGTTTGTAAAACATCCTTATAAGTCTGTTGAAAGGAATTCAAATCCTTTAGACTTAATTCATACTGACATTTGTGATATGAAGTCGACACCATCTCGAGGTGAAAAAAAGTATTTTATAACTTTTATTGACGATTGTACTCGATATTGTTATGTTTATTTGCTTAATAGTAAGGATGAAGCAATTGAAGCATTTAAGCAATACAAGAATGAAGTGGAAAATCAATTGAATAAAAAGATCAAAATGATTAGAAGTGATAAGGGTGGAGAATATGAATCTCCTTTTGCAGAAATATGTTTAGAATATGGAATTATTCATCAAACTACTGCCTCCTATACACCACAATCCAATGGAGTTGCGGAAAGAAAAAATCGGACATTGAAAGAAATGATGAATGCTTTACTAGTAAGTTCCGGTTTACCGTAGAATTTGTGGGGGAAAGCTATCCTTACAGCTAACCGAATACTCAACAGAGTACCCCACAGCAAAACACACTCTATTCCTTATGAAAAATGGAAAAGAAGAAAACCCAACTTGAAATATTTCAAAGTGTGGGGGTGTCTTGCAAAGGTACATGTACCTTTACCTAAAAGGGTGAAAATAGAGTCAAAAACCGTGGATTGTGTTTTCATTGGATATGCAACAAACAGTAAAGCATATAGATTTTTGGTTCATAATTCTGACAATCTTGAAATTCATAATAATACAGTAATTGAATCTGATAATGCTTAATTCTTTGAAAATATCTATCCGTATAAAATGGAATGCAAAGTCGTTGAATGAAAGATTTAAACGACCATGGGAAGAACCAAAAGAGAACACCCCTAGTGAAGAAAATCCAAGGCGTAGCAAACGCCAAAGGACGTCCACTTCTTTCGGTCCAGATTTTGTGACATTCCTGCTTGAAAATGAGCCTCAAACTTTCAAGGCAGCTATGTCAGCTCCTGATTCAGTATTTTGGAAAGAGGCAGTCAATAGTGAGATTCAATCAATCTTAGATAACCACACATGGGAAGTGGTTGATCTTCCTCCTGGAAACAAACCTTTAGGTTGTAAATGGATTTTTAAAAAGAAAATGAAAGCTGATGACACTATTGACAAATATAAAGCAAGGCTTGTGGTCAAAGGTTATAGACAAAAGAAAGGTCTTGATTATTTTGACACATATTCGCCTGTAACAAGAATAACGTCAATTCGGGTGTTAGTAGCTCTAGCAGCCTTGTATGGTCTTGAAATTCACCAAATGGATGTTAAAACAACTTTCTCAAATGGTGATTTGGAGGAAGAAATTTACATGGAACAACCCGAGGGTTTTGTGGTTCCTGGTAAAGAAAAGAAAGTGTGCAAACTTGTAAAGTCGCTTTATGGACTTAAACAAGCACCCAAACAATGGCATGCTAAATTTGACCAAACCATGTTGGCAAATGGATTTAAAATTAATGAATGTGATAAATGTGTTTACATTAAAAACACTCCAGGCCATGAAGTCATTGTTTGTTTGTATGTTGATGACATGCTGATAATGAGCAAAGATATGGCAGATATAAATGCTACAAAGCGTATGCTGGCTAGCAAATTTGACATGAAAGACTTAGGAGTTGCTGATGTAATCTTAGGAATCAGAATTCATAGAACTCCACAAGGTTTAGCATTATCACAGTCTCACTACATAGAGAAAATACTTGACAAGTTCAAGTACTTGGATTTCAAGATTGCCAGAACTCCAATTGATGTGAGTTACGCACTTCGAAAGAATGAAGGTGAAAGTAAATCACAAGGGGACTATGCGAGAGTGTTGGGAAGTCTAATGTATATCATGAATTGTACACGACCAGATATAGCATGTGCTATTAGCAAACTAAGTCGGTTCACAAGTAATCCCAATCACAACCATTGGATGGCAATGAAACGAGTTTTGGGTTATCTGAAACATACTCAAGACTATGCTTTGCACTATAATAAATATCCCGAAGTGATTGAAGGATATAGTGATGCAAATTGGATCACTGGATCGTCTGAAGTTAAATCCACAAGTGGATATGTTTTCACAATTGGGAGTGGAGCAGTGTCTTGGAAATCATCCAAACAGACTTGCATCGCCCGTTCCACTATGGAATCCGAATTCATAGCTTTAGACAAGGCCGGTGAAGAAGCTGAATGGCTCCGGAGTTTTCTAGAAGATATTCCATTCTGGCCCAAACCTTTAGCTCCTATATGTACACATTGTAACAGTCAAGCAGCAATAGGTAGGGCAGGGAGCGCAATGTATAACGGAAAATCTCGTCACATACGACGGAGACACAATACCGTTAGACAACTCCTCTCTAGTGGCGTTATCACAATTGACTATGTAAAGTCAAAAGATAACATAGCGGATCCGCTTACAAAAGGCTTATCTAGAGAGGGAGTTAGTAGGTCATCAATGGGAATGGGGTTAAGGCCAAGGACAAGTCATCATGGCGGTAACTCTACCTAATAGACTGGAGATCCCAAGAGCTAGGTTCAAAGAGATCAAACAAAGTTATGCATGACGGTTCAACATTGTCAAATAACTCAACCCCTTCTCGGATGAAGACAATGTTCAGAAATAAGGATAAAACTTTATGGCTTGTTAATGAGTTAATAAAGCATTAAGGTTTTTTAATGATTATCTAGATCTGGCAGTATATGACCAGATAATGTGGCTATTGGACCACATATTTAGAAATCACCTATGTGAGTGTTAAGTGTAAGCCGCTTTAAAGGAGAATGACAATTGAAGGCCCATTCTCTATGCACTCATGAAACCAGGCGGTGTTCATGGCTGAAACGAACACAACCGTGAGAACCATAAACGGTTGAGGGTTGATTGTGTGACTTATGTTGTCTAGGTATACAACAAAGTTCGACGGTTCAAAGATATTAATTCTACTGATTGATCGAGTATATCCGATATAAGTTCACTACGGAAAGTTCAAAGAGAAACCTACTTATCCAGATGCAGTCAATCTTCGCTTGTATACCACACTCGTCCGTACATTCTTACCATTCCCCATTCATGTGGGGGATTGTTGGGTATCAATAAAGGTGAATGAAAAATGACGGGATAAAAAGTGAAGGGAATGTAAAAGGTCCCTTTTGCTTTGGTTAAGGCGTTTGTCCCACATAGGAAAAAGAAAGAAAAAGAGAGGTGTATATATTACATTACACCTTCTCTAGTTGCTAAAAGGGTGAAGAGGCAAGGACCCCTCGCGCCGTCGTCGTCGTCGCTCGCTCGGATCGGCTCGGCTTCGGCTTCGGCTTCGGATTTGGATTTGGATTTGGATTTGGATTTGGATTTGTCAAAGATCGATTGATTGATTATCTTTTTGGACAAAATTTTCCTTAATTATTTAATTAATTATTTATCTATTTATTATTAATTATTTAATAAATAGGAATCCATCTAACGCGGATCGACCCTAGACCCGCGACCGACCCGGTCCGTTTTCTCTTCCCGGATTTTTCAAATTTCCCTCCAAAACGTGGTGACTGATCTGAATGGTTGCAAACATTCAGAATCAGTACCTCCAACCTATAAATACTTGATGTTTTTCCAGAATTCATACGGAAAATTTTTTTATCTGCTATTAAACTTTCTGCTATCAAACTTTCTGTGTGATATACTCCCGTCAAGTAGTTCGCTGATTATCAGAATTGGAGTACTACTATTCTGGTAAGATAATCGTTCTATCCTGGGAGGGGATATTCCAGTAACCTCGAGTACTGTGAGGGAAATAATTTCCTTAAGGACACACTTTGAACTAAGTGGGCTCGATTATATCCTAATTTATTTCTGTTCTTCTCCAATTTTCTACTGTTTTACAGTTTCTATTGTTATACTGTTTTACTAAGTGTTTAACAGATTAAACGTATACTGATTAATATTGCTAACATCATTGACTGATTGCGCTAATCTCAGATGGTTATGCCAAAATTTGATTTTGCTGTAGTAGGGTGTAATACCCCAATATTTTAAGTGAGGATATATTGAATATTTAGAAAATAATTTAAGTCCAAAACAAAAAGAAAAAATAAAGAAACAAATTAAACTAATAAAATAAAATAAAACAAAAAGAAGAAAACCTAGTCAAACTAAAACAAAAAGGCCGAAGGAGAACGAAGCCAAAAGCTACTGGGAAAAAAAAACAAAAAGAGCTAAAAACAAAAAAAACACAAACGCAGCAACGGAAAAGAGAAAAGCAGCAGCTCTTTCTTCACAACCAAGCAAAATCGTCCTCCGTTAAAACGAGCAGCCACCAAGCTCTTAAATCCAGTCCCCTTCAGCTTAAAACCACCCAAAAACACTATGTAACAACCACCAAACTGCCGCTCTAAACCAGTCGAGAAACACCTCTCAAAACAGCTTTTCTTTTACATAAAACAGTAGCAACGAAAGGGGAGTTCGAGGTTGCCGTTGAGGTATCCAGCAGCCGGCTCTGTTCGTAGTCACCGGCGAAAGCTCCGGTCAGAATCGCCAAGTTAATTGATTGGAGGAAGTTGTACGAATTGCTCGAGGTGACGAGTTAGTAATTCACATGAGTACTGTGAGTAGTATTCTTACCGCAATTGTATTTTCATAACTTGCATGATTTACACATGATTTTTAATATGAATATGTTACCGATTATTTTGAATTGCATGTGGGACAAGTCTTTTACTCGATATGTAACCGAAATAGTTATTTGAGATGAGTATCGTGATTTTAAATATTTTCGTTGTCACTAGATCTGTTTTACCGTTACTTGAATTTACTGTGATCAAGAGGAAATTATATGATTTGATAAGAACTGAAATGCTCTATATTATTTTAAAATAGTTTCTACGAGTATATACGGATTACAAAGACAAGTATAAATGGGAGTAGACATTGAAGGATCCCGTAGCTAACGGCGGGTTCGTTAGACCTGATGCACCTTGTAATTACTGATTACCGTTATAGCCCTTGTTAGTGAGAAGATAGAACTAGCATACCGTTACCGATTTTCCTCGAGTAGGGACTACCGTTATATATGACTTCTGGTAAAAGTCCACAGTTATACCGATTACATGATCCGTTCATTGAAACCTCCCAAAATGTGAATACTGATATTATACAGTGGCTACCGAGCTTGTTACTGAATTGTTAATTATATTTTACTACAAGAAAAGGGTGATGAGATTGAAAATTATTTATTGTTTCTGAAAGGGCATTTTTATGTTATTTTTCTTTGAGATACTAGCATGTTTCTGACATGTCCCCAAATAAAAACTGTTATGGTTAAGTGTTATTACTCACTGAACTAGCGACTCATTCCTCGCTATTTTTTTTTTTTACAGATACAGCAGTTTGACGCATGCGATGGTCTCATTAATTAGAGCGCACATGTTGATATTTTTCGGTGAGCCTCGCACTTGTTCGCGTGGGCAGAGATTTTACTTATTGTTGTGGTCTTTTCATTGAACTCTTAGAGTCGCTCCATAGTCATTATTTTAGTGTCATGCGTATTCTTTCGTTATTATAGTCTTATGTTGAGCATCGCTCTCATTTATGAAGTTGGAGATAAATTAGTATTTCTAGTGGTTAGTTGGTGGTTTAGTTATGGTGGAGACTTGTATTGGTTAATTGACTAGTTGTCAATTGTTTGGTATAATATTAGGATGTTTGGTTGTTAATTTGAGACAGGAAAGTTTTTGGGATGGTCCAAAATAGGGAAAACTCTGTCTGATTTTCTGTAAAATTTCCGATGAGACTTACTTGAGAATACTTGCTCCTAAGCGCCGATCACAATCTTAAATTGGGTCGTGACATAGGGTTGACAACCACTCTTACATAGATAGCTCTTTGTTTAGTTGTGAGCTACTGTATTATTATTGAGTTAGGTCTAAGTTGTTCAGGTAAAAACTATACTTCTATTTGCTTGGAATACGTGCAAGTTACATTAGGTGGATCCAGCAATGGTGTAAAGTGTCGATGCAATCACTACATGATCCAACATTGCCCACACCAATTTGGCCCAAATGTGGCCATACCTATGAAAAGACTATCATAACCTTATTCGTGTTTTGCAATATTTTCCCAACACTTTTCCCTCCAAACACATTCTAATAAATGCAGTAACCTATTCCTATTCCCAAAACAGATTAAGCAACTAAAGTTGATCCATATTTTCATACGGATGAAGATGAAAAATCTCTAAAATAACAAAATACACAGTTTATTTAATAAAAAAAATTATATGCTTTATTTAATAAAAAAAATATAATATACGGTATATTCAATATGATTCAAACCAACACATCAACAACAAAACAAACCTTTATTTTTTTCCCCCTTAAGCTAAATATGAATTCAAACCAAGAAATTTTGACGGTGCAAGAAACATTAGCTTGTTTGAATTTCATATTTATTCTACCATACTCATTTAAATATTACAAATAAAAGTATAAATTATTTTAATAATAACTTTGACTCTATTACTCATATCCAAAATATGATTTTTCTTATTATATTTCAAAAGAGAAAAATATCATCTCAAATTCAGTCTTATCCTTCTATTTTCAAATTGGACTCCATTTTCAAAAAACTATTTTATATTTTTAAACTTAAACTAGCGACTCCCAATTAAGATATTAATCATAAAAAACTATTTCTTATTTTTCTGAACACATTATGTATAATGTTGCAACAAAGCTCCTACTATTTTTTTTGTTTTTCTATATACTGTTTCCAAAAATGAAAATAAAGTTGTGAAATGAAAGAAAACGGGTCATGTAGTTAGTGATAACTTTTAAAATAAGAGTCTAATCTTTTAGAAGCTTTCAGAAGCTATTTACTATATAAATAGGAATCAATCATAATTAATTTGTCTAAATTTTTCTTAATCCTTAATAAATTGGATCATATTTTCTTAATCCTTATTAGATTTTTCTAAAAAAAATTA
>MCJB01024826.1:10000-16355 GCA_002018475.1 Nicotiana obtusifolia
CATACATATAAAAATATGTATTATATTATGTTAGGTGGTTAATTCAAATATTATTTGGAATAAGTTAAATTTTGAGAGGAATCAAAGAAAATTATGTTTATTGTATTATTTCTTTTGTCCACTACGTCCTTTGCTTTAAACTTGTTGTTTTTGCTAGATGATCATGGGAAATTTCTTTCACATTAGTTCTAGTTATAATTTACAAATATAATTATGACAAAATAATTTCAAATATACTCATGTATGACATGATAGTTATTAGAAATGAAATAAACTTTCTCACTATTAAACGCATAATATTAGAGTACAATATAGTTTATTATATATTTCATGTCATATTATAGCTAAGGGATTTTTATTTACAGTCGCGAATTTTTTGTTATTCCTTTATTTTGTAATAAAAACCAACGAGTATGTTCATATTAGCATACAACAACGAAATGAAAAGAAAAGCTTGATGACTTTTCAAGATTTGAATAAAAAATTCAGTTTCGAAAAAAATACCTCCGATTGAGAAATGCAGATTCTTACATAGTAAAATAGCTAAGGAAAACATGTATACCTATTTTCTATTTCTGCATAATAAATATTCATATAGTTTTTAGTATTTCATCAGCTGCGGCCAACCTGATTTATGTAAATATTTAGTAAAAATGTGCAAAAAAGATGTATAAATGTATTATATTTTTATATAATAAAAATTTAGTTAATAGTCATATTTATAAGATATACCTAGATTTTTCTAAGTATAGGGTTACAAATTGACCAATAAAAAATAAGAAAATAAATATAAATTCACAAGATAATCGTATGGATAGTATAATTGTAGGTACGTGTTTACAATAAAAAGGAGAAAAACATATCAATATTGATTGTTTATGGAAAAGGATGTATGTGTGCATCTTTTGAGATTCTCCATAAAAATTGAATTGATGAGAGAGATTATGCAAATTTTGAAAGAAGAACTTTGGGAGGGAAGGGTAACAATGACATTGACGTGGCATAAATAACCTAAGCAAGGTCCCGTAAATTTATTGTGTTTTAAGAGGTTTTGACATTTGGGCAGAGAGCGGCAAATCGGTCAATTTGTTCGCAATAATTTTCGTTGGTCCAGTAGAAAAAAAAAGGGAGAAGAGATGATAATAATCCATCTTTCTGTCTTGTGGTTCTCTTTCCAGATACCCGCGTGCTGCTCTCTAAATATAGCTAAATTCTGCTCTGGTCTATTGTTTGATCTACATGATTATTCGTCTTTCTTCTTTTTCTTAGAATACAAAATGGGTCGGTGGCACACAAAAACAAAAGAAAGAAAAAGAAAGAAGGGATCACTTTTCAAATCTAAATACACTGACACTAAGATTGATAAGTTACAACCAAATAATTACTGTATCGGTTAAAATATAGAATTTACACGTGGACATCTATCGAGCAGACACATTGGTGGTAGGATGAAGATGAGTCAGCAGTCAACCAATACCGGATACAGACATGTGACAGACACTATATGAATTTCGAGGATACAAAAATCAGAAGAGTAAATTTAAAAGCACGCCATGCCGAGGACACTGGCTGAAGAAAATAACATTAAAGGGGCCATCATTACAGAAAATCTTAGCATTTATTACCAACGCTATACAATCATCAAGAAGACTTTTATTCATCCTTAAGAGGGTAAGATTTGAAAATCTTGTATAGTATTTGTACTAATTGTAAGGACACGATCAACAAGAATTAGCAAAGCTATCTCTTTTTCTCTCATTTCCATAGTTTATCACAAAAAAGCTTTTGTTGAAGTTTCATATTATCCTGATTATGGGGGAATTTATTTGAAATACAAGTTTGTTCTTTCTTAAAATATTTTTATTTTATTATATTTATTCTTTGTAATTTACTAATTATATCATTTTAATCCATGTGTCTATAAATTTGACGAGCATAGAACACAACACGAAATTGATGCTTGATAGTCAAAGATAATATATTTTAATTATTATCTCCACATGGATTGAATTTAAACAGTGTTCGAATAATCTCTAGTTAATTGTTATTCAGAAAAATTAATACTTGATTGGAATGATTATTAATTACAATTTACTACTAAAATTAAAGCTACTATCAATCAAAAGATAGGAGTTGAACAACATAGAAATATCAGTGGGAGAAATAAGTGTAATTGACTAGACAGGTGCAAGATAATTGACTCGCAATCCAATTCTTGACTTAGTTCACTCTATAATACTGTTGATTCTCATGAATTCACCAGATAATTAAATTACATTTGATGTTAAGGTTCCTCTTTCAATTAAATGTTAGTTTCTGGAATTAATCTAATTGAAGCACGATGAACAATTGCAATGAATATAGTGGTGGTTTTAGTCTAACGGGTAACTTCTTATGAATATTTTCCTATTCTCTAGTTTGATTAATAATTAAAGAGGTTCTTTCGATTACCTAGATGAATCAAAAAATTAAACTAGAGCATGAGATGTAAAGAAATTCAATATCAACTCCTCCTTCGTTTGAGTCAAATAATGAATAACTGGTCAGGATCCAAAATCGACCTAGTCGTGATGGCACTTAACCCAAAAGCCAAATAAAGTCAACATAATTCTACTGAAAATAATATAAAATCAATAAGTGAAGTAACTGAATTCCCATACAATAACCCAAATATTAGAAGTACAAGTCACGAGCCACTCAGACTTAGATTTACAAAGCTGGTATGAAATAAATACAATATCTCTTTGGAATTTACATAAACAGAATTCAAATCTAAGATCACCAAGGACAAGTGGTAGTTATATCTGGAAGACAGGTACATCTTCAGTTCCAGTTCCAGTTATCCATAACATCTCAGCTCCAACATCTGCACACAAGGTGCAGAAGTATAGTATGAGTACAACCAACCCCATTTATTCAATAAGTAACAAATCTAAGTTCAGGTTGAAAGCAATGATAAGCTCGGAAGAAAGTCAGTATCCAACATTAGTGATTAACAATAACACAGGATATAGTGATGGTAGTAACAGTAAATAACTCAAAAGATATTATGTTCAACTCGTTCACAAATACGAGAAATTAGACATGCTTTACAAGTATAATAGTTAAAGCCCAAATCTTTCACCGAAGTCACTAAGAATATGAGTTTATCAGAGAACTGTGATTTTTCCAAACTTTCAACAACAAATAAGACTTTTCACATACCAATTAGAATAAGGAAAATACATCTCCATGCCTACATGTCAAGTCAATAACACCATATTGCCATCTAGCATGAGAAAAATACATCTCTAAGCCTACATGTCAAATATACATGTCAAGTAAACAACATCGCAGTGAAATCATCAAGTGCACTCACTCTCAGCACACTCAAGGTACCTGGCTCAGATGCCCCTCACCATCACACACACAATCACTCAGCACTGTATGGGTGCCTAGCATAAATGCCCCTTACCAAAGCACGATGTATATCACTGTGCCTGAGCTCACTGTAATATCATACTCCAGAGGGGCGGATCCTGGCCCAAGCACTAATCAATAATCAATATGACATGTTGCAGCGTGTAACTCAATCCAAATATAGATCCGTTGCGGCGTGCATTCCAATCCAAATATCAATCTGTTGCGGCGTGCAACCTGATCCAAATATAACTCAGAACACGGCTCTATGGCCCATATCAATCATCAATCTGCTCAAGTCTCAATGGCTCACATCTCACAGACACATAATCCAGTTATACAACACGGAGTATCACAATGTGCTATAAATTTAGCTCAACTCGTATCATGTACAAGGACACCAATAACAAGTGATACAACCTATCAAAAGTGCATAGGGACAGAGATATAGCATGCGAATATAACTATCACGACTGAGCAATATGACTACGGCAAAGGAAACTAGCTCAACATGGAGACATAGCTCTATCGTGTCTCAACCAATAAAGTAGATAGCCTAGAGATGACTTCTAGCATGAATAACAATTCACGTAGTCATACAAATGGAGAAAATATGATATCAAGAAGCATGATAGCAACACAAGACACATAATAGCATATGAACTACCCGAATCATGAATACCTCAATGCACGCACACACGTCCGACACCTAGCACGCCCGTCACCTCAACACATCTCAAATATCATAGTACTTGGGAATAATTACCCTCAAATCACATTTTAGATATGTTGCTTACCTCGAAAAAGCCAAAACAATATTGTAGAAATGCCATCTCGCATGAATCGACCTTTGAACAGCTCAAAACTAGCCAAAAGCAACTCAAAACATCAAATAATGCCATAGGAATCAAACTCAAATGATAAAGGTCGAATCTTTAATCAAATACTCAAAGTCAACCAAAAATGTTAATTCGGGCCCACACCTTAGAACCCAATAAAACTCAAAAATTCCGACAACCCATTCGAATGCGAGTCTAAACCATATAAGTTTCATCCAAATCCGACCCCAATTTCATGTTCAAAATCCCAAAATTCATTCTCTTAAATTCAAGAAAAAAAACCCCCTCATTTTCTTCTCTTCAAATCCTTGATTTAGGTGTAATAATCCATGAAAAAAAATATATAGTCAAACCAAAGATAAAATTACTTACCCTCAAGATTTTGATATTTATCTCCTCCAAAGTTGCCTTACTTGTGCTCCAAGAACTCAAAGTTAAGAAGATGAACCCCAGATCCCGAAATTAGATGTTTTAAAGCTCTGCCAGTCGTCCTTCTTCGTCGCAGTCACTAACCTCGTGATCACGGTTTACCAAATGTCCATCACAATTTTACCCTTCGCGATTGCGGCCATGAAGCCCGTGATAGCGATGAACAAACTCCATCAAAACTTCCTAAACTCTTTCTAGATAGCCTGTAGTATAACGGCCATAACTTTTTTTAAAAAACTCAAAATGACAAACGGTTTGATTTTCTTAAAACTAGACACAAAGAGCTAGAACTTTAATTTTTGATTATCTCAAAATTCCTTACAGATTGCAAGATATAAGCCGCTGAAGTCAATTCAATGACAACATAAATTTCTTCTTCGCGACCGCGAACTTTCCTTCAGTTAATGCGTTTCACTAGTCCAATATTGCATTTTACTCTTCAGATCGCGGCCCAGAGCTTCGCGATCGCGATGTACACCCCTGTAGCCAAAAACTAGCAGTTGAAAAGCACCTAAAAATGGTCCAAAACCACCCTAAAACTAACCCGAGCAGACATACCAACAAGTCCATATTCCTAATCCAACTTATCCAAAAGATAGAAACATCACAAATAACATCAAAACCAAGAATTGAAGATCATTCTCTTAACTTTCAAACTTCAAACTTTGTCGAACGCATCTGAATCCTACCAAATCAACTCCGAATGAAACCAAACATTGAATACAAGTTTCAAATGAAAAAAACGAGCCTATTCTAACTTCCGGAACAACAATCTGAACCTGATAACATCGAAGTCAACTCTCCGTCAACCTATGAACTTTACAAACCTTCAAATTATCAACTTTTGCCAATTTGAGCTAAAACCTTCTAAAACATCTAAACGCAAATTCGAGCATACACCCAAGTATCAAATCACCATCCAGACCTAAAGGAGTCATCAAAACTTCGATCCGAGGTCAAATACACATAATTCAAACTTGTTAAACTCTTTCAATAGAAAGCTTCTAAAATGAGAATCATTCTTCTAAATCAATCTCGAACTACTCAAAAACTAAAACCGACAAAATATGCAAGTCATAATACAAATTCTCAAATGCAAGTCATCAAATGAAGCTACTCACATCCTCAAACCACCAAACAGACATGAAAATGCTCAAAACGACCAGTCGGGTCGTTACATAACTTTACAATACAATTCAAAACTCCATCAATTTAGTCAATCAAATGTCAAGAATGGAATCAATAACCAAATTATTAATACACCATGTCTATCAATACCCTAAGGGAAAACTACTCCATTGCAATGGAACAAGTCATCTTAAACAGGTTTAAAGACATAGAAAATATCAACGTCAATGATTTGATACAAACTCCATATTGCACCAATTGTTGGTTGAATTCTTGATGAAATCTTGTGTCTTCTTGCCTTAGTTGCTCCTCAAATTCTTCGCAGGTCAAAAGTCCTCCCAAAATCATATTTTTGGTGTATTTATAACAAGTACGGGTTCAAACTAAAGTATCCTTTCCAAGCCGAAGAGGGAAAACACTCTGGCAAAATTGCACAGTGCGGAGCCCCATATGCCGCACTAATGGAGAAGTTTAGAGAGATCAATTCCTGTCAGTCATGCCCCATTTGAACTGCCGCGTCGTGCCTCGTGGAGCCCCATACGGGCCGGGGGGGGGGGGGG
>MCJB01024826.1:16375-91225 GCA_002018475.1 Nicotiana obtusifolia
GGGGGGGGGGGGGATAGTGTTTTTTTCTCAGAGTGATATTTTATTCTCATTTTTTGTTATCCAAACTTGGTCATAGACCCTTGAACGTGATCCCAGTTTAAATTCTTGGACTTTTACTCAGACTTCAAAGTTTTAAATTAATCGATTTAGCTCCAATTTATCTTCTTAACTCGGAATCATTTCCTGCAAGGCATAAAACACGTAATAAGTGTAAATCATCACCATTTAAGCTCAAACACGAGTAAAATACAATAATTAGAATACAAAATACGGTTAAAACACGAGTTCTATCCTACCATCAACACCCCCACACTTAAATTATTGCTCATCCTTGAGCAATCCAACTATATTTCACATAGAGACGATCTTTTTATTAAACAACTTCCTTAATTCATTATGCCAAGAATATTTAAAGTAGATTAGGCACCATGCCACAACCACTCAACCTTAAGACTTAACTCACAAGCACCACGTATTTTTTAAAACTCGTTCACTTACTCTAACATAGAGGCCAAAGACATTACCTTTACTTCACAAATTATATGCCCTTACACAAAAAATAGAGAGTACTTCCACACACAATAAATTTCAAGAACAATTAGGAATTAAAGATAGAAAGAATTCACTCACTCTCAGAATAAAATTCATATGCCACAGAAGACGTACCATAGGCTTGCCCGTAGTGTAATACTCTATTAATTTGAGCTCATTCAGTCAAAGATTAAGTAGGACTTTAATTGGTTGTAATGTAGACTGCAGGACGAGTAAGATACATTTGAATAATAATGACTACACCTCCGTAAGCACTTTAACACATATATACTAACAATTTAAACCCCACACTTTGTGTTGAACCAAACCCCATCCTTCACAAAAAAAAAATAGCACCAAACTCCCTCTTTCTTTAAGCACAAACAAGATGAGAACTACCACTAGTAAGAAATTCATTTTTTTCTCTATTATATACACAAACATTTTTTCTTCTTTCAAAGTTCTGATTTTTATTCAATCAACTTCATTTTCATTTTTTCTTCTCTTTTAATTCCTCACAAGTGGCTCTCACAAACTTTTAAATAGTGCACATTTCTCCTATGTTTTTCAGTTCCACTTAAAAACCCAACCATACCTCCACTTAGCCTTTAACAAGCTCATAACAATTGCAAGTGCTCACGATAGGCAAAAGGTTCAAACAGATGGTCAATTCGAACAAAGGGTTCTGGCTTATAGTGTGGTTGCTAAAAAAAATAGGATTACAGGCTCAAAGAGGCTAACTAAAATACATACCAATTAGGTGGGTCAAGGAATATATCTAGATCACAAAGAAACGCCTCTATCAGTTCCTAGACTGAACAAGACTACCATTTCTCTTTGCAAATAGGCAAGTTATAGACATCAATTGACATGCATAGAATATCACAAAAACCTCTCACACACATTGTCACATAACTCACTTAGGACTAGATTTATCCTGACTCTCTAGTCAAAGCAGTTAAGCAAAGTCGAAATCAAACAAATTAAGATACTTATACATGAGTCAAGAACAAAGCCTACGCGTCATACTACGACACTCACTGCTCTCAAGGCACAACAAAGTCAAGAAAAATTGCTTCCAATTAGCACTACACTCAAGATTCTTTCTTCCTACAAAAAGAAAAAACTAACTACACCCGGGTCAAGTAAAATACTTGAAAAGAATCACGAAACATAGAAAAACCAAGGGGGAATTATTACACTATCTAAGAAGGTAAATAGAAATAAAAGACATATTTTTAGATTTTAATTTCTTTTTTGATTTTTTTTGTATTTTTTAATTCGATTTCAAATCACTCAAGAAGACAGTTGAGAAAATTCATTGTTGGGAAGAGTCAGAACTAAACAGTTATAATTACTAACTATTACATGCTGACTAGAACTAGAGATAGGATTATTACAGACTAAATATTGTCTAATGAAAGCAAGAAATAGATTAAAATAATACCAGGTGGCAAAAGATAAAACAAACAAGTATACACAAATGAGAGTACCCTACACCCCACTTAAGAAAATGTATTGTCCCCAATGCAAAACAATAGAACAAGGGTGAAAAAAGTGACTCCCTGAGGCCCTCGGCCTAATCATTACCAGTATCCCCGAAGGTGCGCGAATACTCTTCATCATCAGAAGGTACAGAATTTACATCCTTGTTAGGTGGAAGTTGTACTCCCTCGGCCAGACCCAACCACTGCTATGTGATAGCAGAGAGGGCATGATCCTGCTGCAGCTCATCCAAGTCAATCTCCCCCTATCAGCGCGAAGGCTCATACCAATGAACATCAACCGCAATGTCTCCTCGACATGAACCACCCTCTGGTCCAAAGTAGCAGCAGCAGGAGAAGGGTATATCATAGACGTAACATCAAAGGCCTTAATAGGCCTCGACATTGGGATCGTCCGATCATAGTGAGGATCCTCCTTCACATGGTGCGTCCTCAATAGTCGAGTGCTCAAACTCGGGTAAAAGAGGCGGCGGGCCCTAAGTGGTCGCACTCTAGCCATGTGCTCGAGCATAATCTTTTCGAGGTTGAACTTCATTCGAGCCAAGAAGGTATAAATCAGGCACACCACCCTCGAGACATCAGTGTCACTTTGAGTTGTATAATTTTGGCATTTATTAACTGCAGAAGAACCTTTGCTGGACGCTGGAATATGCCTTTCTTCATATCTTTATGACATTCATTGGTATATTGCATCTATGTTGCCACAAAGTTAGGTCCTCACAGCTGGCGTCTGATACTAGCATAGTTCGTGCAACGAAGAAAACTCTAGAATAACTTGTGAGAGTGCTTTATGAATCACATAATCTAGTTGATCACCTAAGAGGAAAAGGGGATCGCCTTGCCTCACAACTGTACCTCGTAAACATCATCCAAACTAGCCTCGAGCTGCCAGTTGGCATAGAACTCCTTAACTAAGTTCACTTTCACCGCATCACCGGGATGGAGCAAACTCCCAAAGCCCAGGGCTCGGATATTGTTATAGATCACAGAGTACTTCTGGGCTAGCTTCCCATCATCAATTGCAACCTCGGGATCAGGGTTCACAGCAGGGACAAAGGTCCTATACCAATGTCTACCATGAGCAGCGACAACCCGAATGCCAAACTTGCACTCCACGACCACATCAACATAAGGGTCAATTTTCTTTATCTCCTCTTCCATTGGGGCAGTGGGTTCTGCCCCCCTACCTCCTCTCCTACTACTCGAGGTAACTCTAAAGGAACTAGTGTTGACACGTTTACTTGACGATGAGATGTTGTACTTGCACAAGATGAGCACTATTAGCCACAACACTTAAAACAAAAAGCAAGACCAAATGGGTAACCACCCCACACTTATGTCATTGGCATGTTCACAAGTACAATGTATACCGGGGACTCAGACTATCCCATTTCAAGCACGTCACAAGTCATCACCAACCCACCCAACCACCTAAATAAAATTACACTAACAACAACGACCGACTACACTACACTATTTTAAAGTACAAAACCAAGAAGCTAAACTAGTAACTAAGAAAAGAAAATCAAGAAGTTATACTACAAAACTACACAAGTATATAGCATGAACCGGACGCCACAATTAGCAACTAGTAACACAATAACATGTGGTGGTTAATCGAGTAGCACTCGGGGCTAACTGCACAATTTCACAAAATAAGGATATGACCGCCCACCCCACACTCTTCATCTATCATCACTTCATTAAAAATCAATTACCTTCCAAATTAGCAACAAAAAACAATTTTTATATCACTAGGGCATTTTACCAAACACATTGTAGGCATTACTTTCAACATAGAATTTCAACTCAAAGTGGGCTAGAACCACCACACAAATAAACCAATCAAACACCCAATAACAACCACAAGATCGCCAAATCCTAGCACTAGCACAAAATGTTCCAATTTCAACCAAAAAGGCCACAAATTTTCGGCCACAATGCCATTCCCCCCAATGTTCATCACAAAATTATTCCGTAAGTACCAATACCAACCCAAAATCATACACACACAAGGACTAACTAAATCCCATCATATACAAACAAAAGTTCATCCACATTATGAATAAAATAACTATAGAATTATCAAAACAAAATTACCTAGGGTTAGAAATTAAACTAAAAGCAACCTATGTATTACTACTACCTACCAAAAGAAAGAGAAAGGTGAAAGATGAAGAAGACTTACCTTGACGAGTGATGGAGATGGAAGAATTTAGAGAGGAAGAGAAATTGTGGGGTGAGTTAGAGAATAGTTAGAGAGGAAATAGAATAATGGGGGAAAAAGGGGGAAAGAGAAAATGGGTTTGGGGTAGAAAAAAGGTCGGACGGTTTTTTTTTTCCTTTTTAATTTTTTTAAAAATAAAATAGATGAAAAAGAATACTATTGCACCGCCGGTAAGGCGCCCCATGTGGCGCCGTAGTGGGACTTTTCATAGACCCAAATTTCTATTAGACTCACCTATTTGGCCTAGCGCGGCATAGGACGTGGCACCCCATGCGGCGCGCTAGGCCAAATTTCTTAGAGTTTCGCTAATTTTTGCTTTTTAGCCAACGGTTTGCTCCCCAACTCCATTTTGTACTTATTTTATGTCCAATTCATGCCAATACAAGTCTCTACAAGTATCAAAACTCTTACACTCTAATAATCCTAATCTACAATCATCTAAACTATTCTAAAAAAGCAAGAAAAAGTGTTAGAAGTAGTTCTGAGTTATAGTCGTCAGCTTGACTCTGTCACTTAGGCTTATTTGATCACTATGATTGAGGATTACTCGTAAAATACTCCAGTAAAGTGCGACTTCAACCTGTGTCAATTGACCTTAAAGCTTTCCTTCCCTTCCTCACCTTGCATTTCAATGGCGCTATACGGTGAGACATGTTTCACCACATATGGACCCGTCCATCTTGACTTGAATTTTCAGGGGAACAACCTAAGTCTACTGTTGTATGGCAAGACTTTGTCACCTTGTGAAACTCTTTCAGCTAAATCAGACGATCATGCCACCTCTTTGTCTTTTCCTTGAAGATTTGTGCATCTGTAACAACCTGTGTTCACCTGCAAGAATAAGATCAAAGATTAAGCAACTTAATTGCCCAATGAGCTTTATGTTCTTACTCAACAGGTAGGTGAGACAATTTTCCATATACTAACTTGAAAGGTGAAGTCCCTATGGTTGTTTTGAATGTAGTTCTGTACGCCCATAGAGCTTCATCCAATTTCACAAACCAATCCTTATGAGAATAACTAACTGTCTTTTCAATAATTCGTTTAAGCTCACAGTTAGCTACTTCAACTTGCCCACTAGTTTGGACATGGTACAGGGTTCCAGTTTTATGTGCGACCTGATACTTGGACAGCAATGCAACAAACTGCTTGTTCACAAAAGGCGACCCATTGTCACCGATAATCACTCAAGGTTTCCCAAAATGGGTAAAGATGTTCTTCCGCAAGCACTCACACACCACCCGAGCGTCATTGGTCCTAGTAGGGATTGCTTCAACCCATTTAGAGACGTAATTAATGGCTACTAGGATATACTCATAAGAATAAGACGATGAGAACGCCCCCATGAAGTCAATGCCCCACACATAAAATATTTCACATACCAGAATGGAGTTTCACGGCATCTCATCCCTCTTGCTAATGTTACCTGCCCTTCGACACTTGCCACATGCATCTACATACGCCCGTGCATATTTGTACAAATTAGGCCAACAGAAACTAGCTTCCATGACCTTTGTTGTAATGCGATTTCCACCATAGTTCCTCCAACTGCTCCATCATGAGAATGAGACAAAATGCTTGCCATCTCTCCTTTTGGTACACATCTTTGAATCACACCATCTACACGCAGTTTAAATAAGAGGAGGTCATTCCAAAAATAACTTTTTAACTCACCTTGCAGCTTCCTTCTTTGATCATGAGAGAGGTCACACGGAAACCGTCTACTATCTAAAAATTTGGCTATATCAGCATACCAAGGCGGTCTTTCGGAGACCGCAACTATGGAGAAAATCTGCTCATCAGGGAGCTCTTCACTTATTTCTACTGTCTCTACCGGAGGTCTCCCAAGTCGAGATAGATGATCTGCGACTCAATTTTCAGTGCCCTTCATATCTTTGTGCTCAAGGTAATATTCTTGGAGCAACAACACCCACCGCATCAAACGCGGCTTGGACTCTTTCTTACTTAAAAAATATTTCAAAGCTGAGTGATAAGTGAAAAGTGCATACTACCCCAAATAAATCTTTCCCAGTAGTGGCATAGTTCACTTGAGCATCACTCATTATTCTACTTGCACAATTGATGGGCCTAAACATCTTATATTTCCTTTGTCCCAGAGCTACTCCCACCGTTACACCACTAGCATCACATGTTATTTCAAATGGCTGGCTCCAATCAGAGTCACCAAAATAGGAGCACTAACAAGTTTTCTTTAATCAATTAGAATGCCATTAGGCACTCCACAGTGAGCACAAACTTGACATCCTTTGCTAGCAATGCTGTCAATGGCTTGGTAATGCTGGAAAAGATTTTGATGAACCTTCTATAGAACACAACATGTCCCAAGAAACTCCTTATGCTCTTCTTAGAAGTTGGTAGAGGGAGTCTAGTAATTACATAAACCTTGCTTTGTCAATTTCAATGCCATGCGTAGTCAATTTGTGGCCCAGAATGATTCCTTCTTTCACCATAAAGTGACATTTCTCCTAGCTAAGAACCAGGTGAATGGCTTCACAATGTCTAAGTACAAGCTCCAAGTTTTTCAAGCAGTCATCAAATCTATCACCAAACAGAGTAAAGTCATCCATGAATACCTCTAGGCATTTCCCATTCAGTTCTGAGAAGATAAACATCATGCACCTCTGAAAAGTGGCAGGTGCATTATACGACTCAAATGGCATCCTCCTATAAGCAAAAATACATGTAGGGCTAGTGAAAGTAGTCTTCTCAACATCTTCTAGGGAAATGGGTATCTAATTGTAGCCTGAGTACCCATCCAAAAAACAGTAACAACCATGTCCAACCACTTTCTCGAGCATCTGATCAATAAAAGGGGAGTGGAAAGTGGTGTTTACTTGTTGCATCATTCATCCTTCTCACATTCACCACCCTATGACTGTTCTTGTTAGGATCAATTAATTGTCTTCATTCTTCACCACCATCATGGCCCCCTTCTTAGGCACCACTTGCACAGGATGGATCCATTGGCTATCGGAGATGGGGAAAATCACTCAGGTATCTAGCAACTTGATAATCCCTTGTGAACAACAACAACAACAACAACAACAACAACAACAACAAAAACAAACCCAGTGTAATCCCACAAGTGGGTTCTGGGGAGGGTAGTGTGTACCTTGTGAGGGTAGAGAGGCTATTTCCAATAGACCCTCAGCTTAAAAAACACAAATAGGAAGCAACCAACAATAACAACACAAGAAAAAACAAAGACACTATGTGTAATAATAAAGATCTAAAAGTAAAAAGTACAAGAATACTACTAACAAAACTGGTAAGAATAGCACTAATAGTACTAGTACGATTAGGAAAAACCTACAATCCTAATTCTCGACCTCCACACCTTCGTATCGAGGGTCATGTCCTCGATAAGCTGAAGCAATGCCATGTCCTACCTAATCACCTCTCCCAAATACTTCTTTGGCCTGCCTCTACCCTTCCTCAGACCCACCATGGTCAACCTCTCACCTCCTAGCCGGGGGCGTCGATGTCTCTCCTCATCCGTGCCCGAACCATCTCAACCTCGATTCCCACAATTTGTCTTCCACAGGGGCCACTCCCACCTTGTCCCTAATAACTTCAGTTTTATTCTTATCTTTCCTGGTATGTCCACACATCCATCTCAACATCCTCATTTCGGCTACTCTCATCATCTGGACATGTAATTTCTTGACTGGACAACACTTAACACCATACAACATAGTCAGTCTAACTACTGCTTTGTTTAACTTGCCCTTAAGTCTTGGTGGCACATTCTTATCGCACAAAATGCCAGATGCGAGCCTCTATTTCATCCACCCCGCTCCAATATGATGTGTAACATCCTCGTCATTCTCCCCGTTGCCTTGGCTAATAGACCCAAGGTACTTGAAACTATTTCTCTTGGGAATGACTTGTGTAACAAGCTTCACGTCCACTTCTGCTTCATACGTCCCCTCACTCAACTTGCACTCCAAATATTCTATTTTTGTCCTACTCAACTTGAAACCTTTAGACTCCAGGGTCTGTCTCCAAACCTCCAACCTAGCATTAACCCCCCCTCCCAGCGTGTCTCGTCAATCAGTACTATATCATCTGCAAATAACATACACCATGACACCTCTTCTTGGATGTGTCAGGTCAAAACATCCATCACCAGAGCAAATAAAAATGAGCTAAGAGCTGATCCCTGATGTAACCCCATCAACACTGGAAAATGTTCCGAGTCTTCTCCCATAGTCCTCACCCGAGTTTTAGCACCATCGTACATATCCCTAATCACCTTGGTTTACGCTACTGGGATGCCACTAACCTCCAAACATCTCTATAGAACCTCCCTTGGGACTTTGTTGTAGGCTTTCTCTAGGTAAATCAACACCATATGCAAGTCTTTCTTCCTCTCCCTATATTGCTCCACCAGTCTCCTCACAAGATGAACGACTTCTGTAGTCAACCGCCCTGGCATGAATTCGAACCGATTCTCCGAAATAGACACACTTTTCCTTACCCTCCTCTCCACCACCCGCTCTAAATGTTCATAGTGTGAGTCAACAACTTGATACCCCTATAATTATTGCAATTCTGGACATCCCTTTATTATTGTACATCGGGACCATCAAGCTCCACCTTCATTTATCGAGCATCTTCTGCGACCTAAATATGACATTAAATAATCCAATAACCCAATCCAAGCCTGCCCGACCCACATCCTTCTATAATTCTACCAGAAACTCATCTGGCCCAGTCTCTTTAACCCTACTCATCATCCCCATATCCCCCTAAACCTCCTCCACCTTAAAGCACCCACAAAAACCAAAATCTCGTTGGCTCTTTTAGTTCTCCAACTCCCCAAGCACGATGTTCCTATCCCCATCCTCGTTCAAGAGTTTATGAAAATATGTCTGCTACCTAAGCCTAATAGACGCCTCATCCACCAAAATCTTATCATCCTCGTCTTTAATACATCTCACTTGATCCAGGTCCCGAGCCTTCCTCTCTCTAACCTTAGCTATCCTATACATTTTCTTGTCACCGCCTTTACTTCCCAGCTCCTCAACAAGCTCCCAAATACTGCAGTCTTAGCCGTCGTGACCGCTAATTTTGCCTCTTTCTTAGCCTTCTTATAGCACTCCATATTCGTCCTCCTCTCCTCCTCGACTGGGCTCTCTAAAAGTTTTAAATATGCTGCTTTCTTGGCTTATACTTTTTCTTAAACTTCTTTATTTCACCACCACTCCCCTTTGTGGCCTACCGAGTACCCATTCGTGACCCCTAACACCCCTCTCGCAACTTCCCTAATACAATTCGCTATCGTGGTCCACATATTACTCGTGTTCCCACTACTCCTCCAGGCCCCCATAGCCACCAACTTCTCCCCCAACTCATGAGCTTTGTCCTTAGTCAAGGCTCTCCACTTGATCTTGGGTTGACCATATGCTGTTCTCTTCTTCCTCTTTCTCTTAATCTCTAGGTCCATTACTAAGAGCCTATGTTGTGTCGATAAACACCCACTCGGGATAACCTTGCAATCAGTGCACATGCCTCTATCATACTTCTTGCAGAGAAGGTAATAAATCTGAGTCTTGGCCACCGTACTCCGGAAAGTGGCCAAGTGGTCTTCCCTCTTCTAAAAGCACGTGTTAGCTATCAACAAATCAAAAGCTTTAACGAACTCTAAATACGAAATTCCTTTCTCATTCCTACCTCCAAAGTCGAACCTGCCATGCACATCATCATAGCCCCTAGCAGGCTCCCCAATATGGCCATTAAAATTACCTCATATGAAAAGCTTCTCAGTAAGCAGGACACCATGAACCACATCGTCCAATTTCTCCCAGAAGTGCCTCTTGCCCTCCTCGTCCAAGCCCGCTTGAGGCGCGTATGCACTAATCACGTTTAAAGTGAACCTACCAACTACTAGCTTAATAGTCATCAGTCTATCGTTCACTCTCCTAACATCTACCACTAGCTCTCTAAGATCCCTATCAACTAAAATACCTACTCCATTCTTGCCCCTAACACCTCTTGAATACCACCATTTAAACCCATTAACTTCCCGTGCCCTAGTATCCAACCATCTAGTCTCATGGACACACACTATATTAATCCTTCTTTTTCTGGAGAATCTTTCCTAACTCTAAAGACTTCCCCGTCAATGTCCCTATATTCCATGACCCAATCCTCAGCCTAGCGGTTCCCTTACCACCCTTGCCCCCCGCCCCCTGCCCTTCCCAAGGACATGACCTCACTCTACCATTACTCGCCCCAGTCAAAATAATCTAAGGGATACTAAGCTAGTACTACTACAACACGCAACAAGGTAACTAAAAGAATATATTCTTCAACTAAAGGCACTAGTAGAAAACAATTACAAAAAAGCAAGTAATTGATGCAAGTGAAGGTGTTGTAAACGACAAAGACGAAGAAACAATACAAAATAAATCAAATGATATAAAGAGAGAAAGAAATGGAATAAAATCAAAATATATGATGACACAAAGATATAGAATAAATCAAATTATATAAAGAGAAAGAAAGGTACATAATAAAATCAAAATACACGATACAAAAAGATACAGAATAAATCAAAATATGTAAAGGAAAAGAAATATAGAACTTGGAAAGTATTGGAAGATGTCTAGTCGCTGCCGCCGCCCACACAGAACTTTGTTTCAGACCGCTACTAAAGCCTGCTATAACGCCTCCTTGTTGGGTACGTTGCCGAATTTATTCGCCGACAGTGATGGTAATGGGAAGGCCAGGAGGGTCTGCCGGATATGATGTTAGTAGTAGTGCCTTAGGGAAAGAGAAACAGGGGGAAAGACACAGAAAAGCTGTGGTAATAGGGGAAAGGCAAGGAGAAGCCGGCCGTGGTCAATGGCGGTGGGTTCTTGACTGCCCTTATTTAGGGATTAGAGAGTCAGAGGGGGAAGGGGAAAGGTAAGTGGAGGGGAGAGAGAAGAGAGAGGAGAGAGGAGAGAGAGAGAGATGAAAGAGGAGAGATTTTTATTCAACTTTCATTGGGGTTTCACCACCGGCTTGCTATTCCCGTCCAGCAAAATTTTGTTAATGCAAATGGCTGGACTGATTCCTTGAATATCAGCTATGGTCCAACAAATGGCCTTCTTGTACTTTCGCATCATCTCCACCGGTTTTTGTTTCTGTTCTCTTGTCAAGTAAGCAGAAATAATCATAGAAAAATTATTAGTTTCAAGAAAAGCATATCTCAAGTGAGTAGGGAGGACTTTCAATTCCACACTATGCTTAGACGCCTCCTTTTTGAGTTCCTCCTCATCAATCACTTGATCCTCAGTCTTAAGAGCTTCAACCTCTTTCTTTATTTCAGGATCTTCATCCTTCACTATACTGTACTGGGTAATACAACTCTCTAGAGTATCCCCCACAAGCTTGTCAAACTTATATTTTTCAGCTAACTCCCAACAACATTAAGCTTAAAACACGAGTAGGCAGATGCCTCACCACTAGGATATTTCATCATTCTCTTCATCCGAACCCCACTTCTATACCCACTCTGAGCCTAAGCTGGCCATCGTCGATATCAAGAATTTCTCTACCTTTACATAGAAAAGGCTTCTCTAGAATTAGAGGCACCTCCTTGTTCACTTCCATTTCCAACATAATAAATTCTACGGGAAATACAAACTTTTCAACCCGTACTAGAATATCTTCGAGAGTTCCTTCAGGTAAGATGGTGGGCTAGTCATTCAGTTGTAGGGACACTGGTATGGATTTGATTACTCCAAGCTCACCTTCAAATTTTCTGAACACAAAAGACATTAGATTTATAGAAGCTCCAAAGTCACATAGAGTCTTGTCGAATTTATCACTCCCCAACGAGCATGGTATGGTGAAGCTTCCTGGGTCCCATGCTTTGTGGAATTTTATTTTGCAATATGGCACTGTAGTGGGCATTCAGCTTGACCGCTGTTGTCTCCTCTAACTTCCTCTTGCTGGACAGGATTTTCTTCAAGAACTTAGCATAAGCAGGCATCTGAGTGAGAACCTCTGTGAAGGGAATGTTCACATATTTGAGCATCTCCAAGAACTGTCCAAAGCACTTGTATAATTTTTCCCGCTTCATCTTTTAAGGGAATGGTAGAGTTGTCATGTGTTTGCTTTCTTCAATCTACTTTTGTACCCTACCACTCTGGCCTTTCTGCTCTTCACTCTTTTTCTCCTCCAATGTATCAGTCTGCTTGCTCACCACTTTGGGTCTAGTTTTTCACAACTAGGTCAACCAATGTTTTTTCACTTCTCATAGATACAACTTTGATTGTTTCATTCGGGTTCTTTTCTGTATCAGAGGGTAGAGCCCCAGGAGACCTCTCAGATAACATGTTGGCAATTTGACCCACTTGTCTTTCCAGATTTCGAATAGCAAAACTGCGAGTATCAAACCTCTCTTCAGACTTGTTGATGAAAGCCTTCATGAGATCTTCTTTACTAGACTGATTTGATTGCTGGGGCTGGTATTGCTGGTACTGCTTCCTCGACTGGTTTTGAAAACCTGGAGGTCCTTGACCCTGGGTTCTAGGATTATTTGCTGCCACGAGTTTAAACTCCCACTAGGTGAACCCCATGAAAAAGCTAGATGTCTTTGTCCCATAGCATTGAAGTTGTTTCCACCTTGGTATTTAACTCTATTATAGTTCCAACAATATTAACTTCCTCAGCTGAAGTTTGACACTCATGAATAGGGTGTCCCATTCCACAAACGTCACGTTCTTCTTGTGGTTCACTCTGCACCTTGGCTAAGTTCATTTTTCTTACCTCTTTGGGCATGGTGTCTAGCTGGGCTTGCACTAATGTGTTAGAGTCTACTTGGTGAACCCCGGCTAAATTTCTTCTATTATTACTCTTAGAGGGCCATTGGTTAGCATCCTCAGATAATTCATCAAGGATAGAGACAATCTCCTCCGTGATTTTTTTCATTAATGGACCTCCAACTGCATTACTCAGAGTTTGTCATGAGGACGGTGTCAGTCCATCCCAAAAATCCTAGAATAGCATCCACAATTCGATTCCATTATTCTAAAACCTTCTAACTATTTCCTTGAATCTTTCCCAAGTTTCAAAGACTGTTTTAGTGTCCTTCTGGCAGAAGTTGTAGATTTCCCTTCTGAATATTCCTGTTTTTGCAGATGAGAAGTACTTGTCAAGAAAATGTTTCGTCATATCTTCCCATGTCTTGGTCGACCATGTTTGTAGGGTTTGAATCCAGTGCTTCACATTGTCCTTCAGGAAAAAGGTGAATGCCCTTAAGTAGACTGTATCTTTTGACACTTCATTGTACTGAAAGATGTTCATGAGTTCCTTAAAGTCCATCAAGTGAGTGTTAGGATCTTCATTTACCTTCCCTCTAAAGACACAATTATTTTGGATGGTTTGAATCAAGCCTTGCTTCAACTTAAAATTATTTGTTGCTATAGGTGGAGGTCTGACACTTGATAGTCCCTGATTGTAGACTAATCTGGCATAGCTACCCAATGATCTGCTTGCCCTGGGACCCACATTCTCGAATGCATCTTCCGCAAGAGGCCAGTTCAGGTTGAATCTCCATCCATCGTCCCCATTAATTGTTTTATCATCCCTAGAGCTGCGTCAACACCTGCTCGTATAGCTGCATCTAATCGTTGTGTTGCTTCCCTTGCAGCCAAATCGACTCCATCATCACCTTTTTTGGCCATGTGTTCTTGGGTCAAAGATTGCCCCAAGAATTTTTGGTGAATCCTGTTTCTTTTCTTGTTTGTCGCAAGTGTTTCTCCGACTCTGGATCATAAGGTATCACTTCCTTTGAAGATGATTTAGTCATACACCAGAGAAATTAAACGTGTTTCTTGCACACAAGTGAGAAAACATGAATACAAGAAAATTAAATTGGTTCTTGAATTACCACCAAAAACTATTTTGAACAATGTTATTGCCAATACCCGGCAACAACGCCAAAATTTTGTCGAGCGCAAAACACAACACGAAATTAATGCTCGCTAGTCAAAGATAGTATAGTTTAATTATCATCTCACAAGGATTGGATTGGTGTTAGAATAATCTCTAGTTAATTGCTATCCAGAAAAAGCAATACTTGATTGGAATGATTATGAACTACAATTTACTATTAAAATTATAGAAATTATCAATAGATTACGGAAGATAGGAGTTGAGCAAAACAGAAATATCAGTAGGAGAGATAAGGGTAATTGACTAGATAGGTGCAAGATAATTGACTCGGGATCCAATTCTTAACTTAGTTCACTCTATTATACTATTGATTCTCACGAATTCACCAGATAATTAGATTACACTTGAAGTTAAGGTTCCTCTTTAGATTAAATGTTAATTTATAAAAATAATCTACTTGAAGCACGGTGAACAACTGCAATGAATATAATAATGATTTTAATCTAAAGGGTAACTTCTCACGAATATTTCCCTGTTTCTAGTTCGATTAATAATTAAAGAGGCTCTTTTGATTACCTAGGTGAATCACAAAATTAAGCTAGAGCATGAGATATAACGAAATTCAATATCAACTCCTCCTTCGATTAAGTCAAACAATGAATAACTTTACAATACAAATCAAAAATCCCTCAAATTTACTCACTCAAATGTCAAGAATTGAATCACAAATCAAATAATCAATACACTATGTCTGTCAACACCCTAAGAGAAAAATACTCCATAGCAATGAAAAAAGTCATCTCAAAAAGGTTTAAACACATAGAAAACATCAACGTTAATAATTCGGTACAAACTCCCTTATTGTACCGATTGTTGGTTGAATTCTTGATGAAATCTTGTGTCTCCTTGCCTTAGTTGCTCCTCAAATCCTTCGTAGGCCTAAAGTCCTCCCAATATATTTTTGGTGTATTTATACCAAGTAGGAATGGGTCCGGACAGAACTACCCGTTCAAAGCCAATTAGGGAAAACACGATAACAAAATTGCATAGGCACGGTGCAAGGGATGGCGTCCTATGCGCCGCAATAATGGAGAAGTTCAGAGAGCTCGATTCTTGTCAATCAAGACCTATTTTCACTGCCCCGCCGCGACCTATGTGGCACGGTAGTGCTTTTTGTCAGAGTGATATTTTTTTTCATATTTTTTGTTACTCAGAATTGGTCATCGACCCCCGAACACGATCCCGTTTAAAATTCTTGGGCTTTTACTCGGACTTCAAAGCTCCAAATTATTCGATTTAGCTCCAATTTGTCTTTTTAACTCGGAATCATTTTATACAAGGCATAAAGCACATAATAAGTTCAAATCATCATCCTTTACTCTCAAACACGAGGATAGTAAAGTTATTATAGTGCAAAATACAACTAAAACAAGGGTTTTTTGTCCTACCATCAAAATCAGGTATACAAGTTCAAATGTACATTTTTACGGGTAAACAGATTGGCGCGCACCGTGCGGCTTAGACAATTGTGGTGTTATTTTGATCTGCTCATTTTTTACTAACTTGCTTTAAAGTTTTTACTGTAGCTATGACACACAATGATGTCAACAATTTGCTCAATGCTGGTGTGAACAACAACAACAAGCCTATGGGCAATGTAAATCCTGTACGCAGTTGGTAAACAAGACGATTCAACCGGTGAAACTCATTATGATAGGAGCAAATAAAATCCAAGTTGGATGGAAAGGAATACTCGGCATGTAAAAAGTTTCACTCCTGATGATTTGGATGATGAGCTTGTTGCCGATATCGTGAAAATTTTGAGAGTGCAACAAAGAAAAATTAAGAACCATCTATCGAGCTAGGACCAGATAATGATAATCCCTGAAGAGTATGACGTGCCCGGCTTGCTTCTCTTGATCCCCACTCACCTCCCGTAGAGGCGGGTCATGAGCTACAACAAGTGATATCAGCGACTTCAGATAACTAAAATGGTGGAGTTTGAGCCCCTCCTAGTGTGCCTATAAATCAAACGGTTCCAGAAACTGGTAATATAGCTTTAAGGGGGGGGGGAGTTTAGATCGGACAATTACCGGCTGGAGGTACAGTTAATGGATCCGGGAATGAAAATACCATCAATGATCCTTTCAAGGATGATCTCATGAGGTGCGTGAGAGAGATAAATACCCAAATGGATAAAAATACTAAAGAATTTCATGCTCGGATGGACCAGATTCCGGGAGCACCTCTAGTCCTAAGGGTCTGGACTCAAAGAAATGTATACAAATTCCGTTTAAACCTAGTGCGACTTCAGTTTTATTCCAAAGAGATTTAAGATATCGAATATTCCAAAATATGATAGAACAACAGATCCGCAGGAGCACATTATAACGTACAGCACTATTGTATAGTAAAATGATTTGGCTCCACATGAGGTCAAATCGGTTTTGCTAAAGAAATTCGAAGAGACCTTAACGAAAGGGGATTTAACATGGGTACTAAATTTTGCATGAACACTCAATTAATTACTTTGAAATTCTTGCAGATTTTTTTTTAATTAAAGGTCAAGTTCAAGCATAGACCCACTCTTCTTCCTTGCGTTTGATTAGGGGCCCCTGCCCTCCATTCTCTCAAGTACCTCTCCGTGAAAAAGTAGATATCCTCCCTCAAGGAGACTCAGAATTACTTCGAGAGTTCGTGATCAAGTTCCAAAAGGAAAGAGTATTGCTATCGATAGTACTAGATGAGTGGGGAAGTAGAGTCATTTATGAAGGTCCTTAATCCCTTAAGCTCTGATGCCTTAATGAAGTTGGAGGAAAGCTTGTTGAAATTTCAGGCAATCACATGGGCTGATGTTCATAAGCGTTATGAATCAAAAGTTAGAATAAAAGATCATCAATTGAGTTCTCCGATAGTTCCTAACCGTGATCAGAACCTAAAATGGTCAAAAAATAACCTCGATTCAGATCAGAGGTCCTCTAGATATCAGTTCTAACCGTATGCGTCAAACCAGAAAATCAGATTTGTGAACAATGTAAGGACGTGGAATTAGGGGTTATCAATTGATAGAATGACCTGGTTCAGATAGGAGAATTCATCGGGGTCAAAGTAGGAGAAGTGCAAGATAAGAATCATCTAGGTCTCAGAAAAGTTATCCCAAGTTCTCTGATTACAGTTTCAATATTGGCCTGGTGGAGCTGGTTTCTGCCATAAGGAACATAAAGAAGCAAGGTTCCTGAAATCAATTCGGTCGTACCCTAATTAATGAGATTCTAGCTTGTGGTGTGAATTGCATGAAACATATGTTCATAAGACTGGGGACTTCAAGCACCTGCGTGAAGAGATGGCGATGTTTCTAAAAGATTGGCATCTTACGGAATTCTTGAGTGACTAGACTAAGAATAATTACGGCAAAGTTCGTGATGCAACGGAACCGGCGAAACTAACATTTTCTCCTTATCTCTTAATAAACATGATTTTTGGAGGGGTTGAAGTGATTGTGACATTTTCAGCTTCAAAGAAGACAAAGATATCAGTCACTCATGGAAAAAGGATCTACGAAGTGCCATAGAATGATGAAATTACTTTCAATGAGGAAGATGCAGACGGTCTTATGTTACCACACAATGATGCTCCGCTAATATCCATAAATAATTTAGATTTTAAAATTAAGCGTGTTTGGTTGATCCAGGTATTTCGGCCAATATCATTCAACTAAGAGTCTTGGAGCAAGCAAAGCTAACAAGTGACATCATTCTAACAGCAAAGCTTTTGGCTGGATTCAATTTAACAAGTGTGACTACTCGAGGAGATCGTGTTGCTTACATACGCTGAATGAGTGATGAAACAAACTTTATTTGAAGTAGTGGATGATGATATAGTGTACAATGTGATCCTCGGTAGGCCATAGATGCACGATATGAAGGCTGTTCTATCAATTTACCATAAGTTGTTAAACTTTCCAACAACGGATAGAGTCATACAGATTAAAGGAGATTAGCCTGCTCCTAAACAGATGAATGCAGTTAACTTATCTAGGAGCAAGAAAGTTGTAGTTGATAAATTGCATTTATAGATTCCGGTGTCAACTCTCGAGTCAATTCCAATGATTTCACCAAGTGGAGAAGTTGTTGAGAAAGATACACCCGAAGAGTAGTAGGTACCTGGATCGTTTCAGGTAACAGAAGATACGAATGCAAGGAAGGCAACTAAAGTGGAACTTGAGCAAGTTGATTTGTTCACTGAGTTTCCGGAAAGGAAGGTATACCTAGGGTCGGGGTTAAGCCCCGATCTCATAAGTTAAATTATTGAATATCTTAAAGCTATTGTATACTATTTTGAGTGGTCCCATTTAGATATGACAGGTATCCCTCTCTAAGTGGCAGTTCACAAGCTTAGCTTGGCTCCCAACTTCCCTCCGGTAAAGAAAAAAAAGCGACCAATAGCTGAGGTCAGAAACAAGTTTGTTAAGGAGGAGGTAACTAGGTCGCTTAATATCGATTCAATTCGACCAGTTAAGTACCCTGGTTGGTTAGCTAATGCAGTTGTGATACCAAAAAGATGAAAAAATCTAAAATGTGTATCGATTTTAAGGATTTGAATAAGGCTTGACCTAAAGATCTTTCCATTACCGAACATTGATCAAATAATTAATGCCATGGCTGAGCATAGGTTGATGAGATCCCTTGATGTGTATTCCTGATATAACCAAATATGGATGCATTCGGAGGATAAGAAAACTTTATTTATTACTAATTTTGCTAATTATTGTTAATGCAATACCTTTTGGTCTTAAAAATGCTGGAGCCACTTATCAGAGGCTCGTACAAGATGTTTGAACATCAGATTGGAAAAACTATAAAAGTTTATATTGATGACATGTTGGTTAAGTCTCTTAATGCAAGAGATCATTTGAGTCATTTTCAAGAAACTTTGGCATCTTGAAAAATTCAATATGAAGCTTACCTCGAAAAATGTGCTTTTGAGGTTAGATCCGAATTTCTTTTGGCAGTATCATAATGAGGAATTGAAGTAAATTTGGACAAGATTAAGACCATAGAAGATATCCTTGATTAATTGAGTAGCATAAAGGAAGTGAAAAGGTTGACCGAAAGACTAATAGTCCTTAGTAGGTTCATATCTAGATCCTCCTAAAAGTGTCCGGTTCTTTTCTTTTTAAAAAAGAAGAATGACTTTACGTAGACACCGGAATGCCAACAAGCACATGATTTGAAGAAGTACTTGTCCAGTCCACCTTTGATGTCCAAATCAAATGATGGTGAGCAATTGTTAATATATTTAGTGGTGTTAGAAGTGGCGATAAGTACAGCTTTGGTCCGGGAAGAAGACGATACGCAATACTTGTTTATTACATTAGTATAATATGGTCAGGTGTAGAAATTCGATATCCGCACCTTGAAAATTTGGCTCTATCTTTCATAGTTGCCTCTCAAAAGCTTAGACCACACCTTAAATGTCACATGATAACCATTGTAGCGACTTTTCACTAGCTGAATGTTCTTCACACACCTGAGTTGTCAGGTTACTTGACTAAATAGGCGGTAGAGATTAGTGAGTTTGATATTGAGTATAAACTACGGACTGCTATCAAGTCACAAATTTTGGCCGACTTCGTGGCTGATTTCAGTCCAGAAATAATGCCTCGAGCTGCAAAACAAGCAGTTTTAGTTTCAGGGAATGTGTCCGATGTCTGGATCTTATTTACGGTTGGTGCATCCAACGTGAAAGGGTCCTGTTTGGGTAAAGAACTTAGTACTCCATCTGGAAAATTTTAAGGTAGGCCATACAAACTATTCCTTTAACTAATAATGAAGCTGAGTGTGAGGTTATGATTGCAGGACTAAAATTAGCCCGGGGACAAGGCAGTGGAAGAGGCAAAATTTCTAATAGGAATTGAAACATCAACCCAACAAAGATTTTGAACCCCCTTGACCGTAGAGCTATGCTTTTGGAATGTATCAAGGGGATTCAAAATACAATATACAGAAGCACACACTGGATTTTATCTTATATTTATAGTGTAAGTTTTCAGCGAAGGAGGTTCGGTTTGAACCCACTTCCGCTCCCCTAAATCCTTCCCGGAGACTAGGCTCCGAGTTGATTGAAGTAAAGTGCAACTCCCAGCTGGTGGTCAATCAAATATATGGGATTTTTTACGCCAAAAAAGAGCATATGCAGTAGTACTTAAATAAAGTCCAAGTTTTGTTTTTCCAGTTCAGAGAGTGGACAGTAATTTATGTCCCAAGAGAGAAAAATGTGGAGGCTGATGCACTAGCCAACTTGGTTTCATCAATGGAGTTAAAAGGCTCTGATTCTAGTTGGATTTTGTAGTTGCTGTATTCCGTTCTGGATGTGGACGACTATTGTGAATTTAATTCAACAAACTTAATTTGGATTAAAGAAATGAAATTATTGATTATTTAAGACACGAAAAATTTCCCGAGGATTCAAAAGCCTCTCAGGCACTCAGAACGAAGGCTTCCCGGTATTGTCTTATCAATGGACGACTGTATCGGAGATCTTTTCAATATCCGTTAGCTTGGTGCTTAGGTCCCGTGAAAGCTGATTATGTAATGAGGGAAGTTCATGAAGAAGTTTGCTGCAATCATACCAGAGATGGTTACTATTGGCCCTAAATGGGGAAAGATATTAAATTATTTGTTCAGAAGTGTGATAAATGGTAATGTTAGACAGTACACCAACCGGCAGAAATTTTGCTTTCAGTTGCATCACCGTGGCCATTTATGAAATAGAGCATGGATATAATTGGACCTTACCTCAAGGATCCGGACAGATAAATTTTTTTTTAATTTTGACTGACTATTTCTATAAATAGGTTTAAGCATGTGCTTTCAAAAAGAATGGAAGAAGCGAGGTGATAGCTTTTATCTGGATCACATTATTTGTCGATTCAGAGTACAAAAAAAATTACATGTGACAACGGGTCACAAGTTATAGGCTCTAAAGCCACACAATTCTTAGAGGAATTGAAGATAAAAAAAGGATTACATCATCTCCATATCATCCAAGTGCTAACGGTCAAGCAGAGTCAACAAACAAAGTAAGAATTAAGAATCTGAAGAAGAAGTTAGAGGATGCCAAATGCAGGTATCCGGAAGAGTTATTGGGAGTATTGTGGGCATACCAAACCACGGCAAAATCAAGTACAGGAGGAACACTTTTTTCTCTTTTATGTTGAACAGAGACTCTAATTCTGGTAGAGATAGGTGAACCAACTATGAGATTTTCTCAGACAAATGAGCAAGAAAACACTTAAGCTATGTTGATTAAGCTAGGTTTGAATGATGAGCACCATGATTTGGCTTGTGAAAGGATGATGGAACAAAAGCAAAGAATGTAAAGATATTATAATTTTTTATAGAATCTCAGTTATTTTAAAGTAGGAGACTCTATGAAAAGTGACTCGTAACACTGAGGAAGTCAGCATCGAAAATTGGGACCAAATTGCGAAGGACATAATCAGATAAAAGCTATAACTGAAAAAGGCTCGTACCAAATGAAAAATTAAGATGGAGTTAAAGTATCAGGCAAATGTAATGTTAGCCATCATAAAAGGTACTGCTATTGAAGATTGCTGATTAAATTTAAATTACGCATTGCGCTCTTTTTTTCTTCATCTAGTTTTTGTCCAAAATAGGTTTTCCAGGCAACATTTTTAATAAAGCAGCAACAGAAAGAGTATTATGAGGATAAATTATTAATGGCAACAGGAAACCCAGTGTTTGAATCCTCATACTTTATATTCTAGTACTAGGAGAAAATTATTCCTACCGGTACTAGATCGTAATCGATAACACTAAAAGTGTTGATGCTAGCTTAAAGTGAAGCAAACGTAATATTTAATCTAAAAAAACAATAATATTGGGGACCGCAGAAACTAGGGAACATGTTTTAAACTTAGAAGTTCAAGCTGAGAACGAAGACTATACATCCAGCCATGTAGAAATAAGAAGCACGAGTAGCCACATGATTAGCAGTTCGACTATTTGGAAAATGTAATTTCCTTACTTGTCTAAATGTACTTTGTAAACAAAAAGAAATAAATAAAAAATACTTTTGATTCTATTCATCTTTTATTTCCTGTCCAAAAAGTTTGGCATTTTTTTATTTGAATGTTATGAAAGCATCAAATAGAAGTACCAGAATGAACATGAGACATTCTCTTTAAGAACACTGTAAACATAAGGGCCCTCTCATACGATACCTTTCCAGTCAAAGGTTACAAATCCGGAAGCTAGAATACCCAGTAATAAAGTCAATCGGATGCAAAAATTTTCAAATATTATCAAGAGAAAGGCATGTACCAAGAAATCTCTTTTGCTAACTTATAACCCTGAGAAGCTAAGGTAATTCAAAAGTATAAGGGAAAAAACATCTCTTTCATTTCAAAGTTTTGGGCCCCAAAAGAAATCCAAGAACAAATACAAGAGTTTTAAGAAATCTGCCTTATTAGCAGACGTTGAGGTTTGGGAGGCTTCAAAGGTTGGAGCATTCCCCGGGCCCGTATTCTCCGGAACCGAAGGTTGCTCATATGATTCTTCATCAGCATGCTTAACATCTTCATCATCACTCGTAGCAGGTCTATGAACAACTTGAAGTAGTAGGCCCGACTGGTACATTTTCAAACTTGAAGTAGTAGGCCCGACAGGTACATTTTCAAAAAAAAGTTGGTTTTAGAGCACGAGCCTCGGAAATGTAATCATCTATATTTCCAATGTCGATTTTGGCATCCTCCATAGTCTTCCTTCGCATGATGTAAACAACATAAGTTTTTTTCAAGAACAAATGAGTCCTTTCGAGCTCGGATTCTTGTTTGGAGTTCTTGAATCTTCTACTGCAGCCACTCATGGTCAAACATTAAAATCTTGTAGGTCTCCGCCAGGTCAGAACTACTTTATGCGCGTTTCTGATTTTGTTCCATGACCATTCGGAGCCTTTCCTCTATTTTGGCCCTTTTCTCTTCGACCGTAGTGGCTTTCTCGGTTTTAGAGCACAAGTCAACTTCCAAGGTTCAAACCTTTTCCATGGAAGCAGACTCCCATGCAACAACCGAAGTAAGAGCATCATGCAACTCTGCCCACTTACCTTTTAGTTTAGCAAGTTCAGCATATAACTGAGTCACTTCTTGACGTTGAGCTCTTTTTTCTTGCTCTGTTTGCTCCCAAGTCTCGAACTCTTCTATTTGTGTAAGTTTGGCCTCTAAGGTTGGAAGGTGCTCAGCAAGTTGGTCCCGCGCTGATCGAAGTTCTTCCTTCTCTATTATCATCCTTTGGAGACCCTTGGAGGTAAGAAGGTTAGCTTGAAAGGTAAATTTTAATGTTATCAGAGAAATAAGTAAATGATAAGAACAGAGAAAAGGAGATGAAGCCAAGAGGTAGCTAAGCAGAAAGGTGCATGTTGTTGTTGGGTTACACTCAGCAGAAAGAGTATCTATTTCAGTCTTTCTCTGTAGCCAGAGGTTTCATATAATTGGCTACCCCAGCCGATTTGGAAAGAATGTGACATTCATCCGGAACTATAATAGTAACACTATGTTTAACATTAGGATCTCAGATTGAAGTCGGAAAGGCATTTTCTGTGTTTTCGTGGTCTGGTGACCGGGGAGAACAGATATCTTATTCTCGATCAGCAGTGATCGGTGGTAGATCAGGAGTTGGGGTAGTACTTGGAGTAATACCCTTCTGACCAGTAGAAGTAACTGGAGCTCGGAAGGAAGAGTCAATTATTCATCTAATTCAGACTCTTGAAAGAGTCTATTCGCTTCCTCCGAGTGGACTAGTGTAGCTCTATCTTTTCTTTTTCGTCTTTGAAGAGAAAGCATTTCAGCAGCGTCTTTGGTTTCAAGGACCATTGTATCATGCCCTTCAGGAATTGCTTCTGCGATCGGAGGCTACACATTCTCTCCAACTTAAGAGGAGTGTTTTCTTCTAGCCCCCTTCTCCTGGTACTGGAGACTGACAGATGATGCAGCTTCACCGGAAGCAGATGCTGCATCACGAGCCCTTTTTCGGTCAAGGACTTGTTGAAGTTATTTTTAGGCTACCTTTGGGTCGAGCAAAACTTTGATGACCGAATAGACATATCACCCATTAGGAAGGCCTGAGATTGTAATACAAAATGGGAAAAGTCAACAGTCTATTGTCGAATAAAGAAACACGTTAATGAGAAGGATAAACGAAAGTATTCTCACCATGATTCTTGCACTTTCAGTTTTTCTTTATTAAAATTTCTTTCCATGTGCGGAGTTCTGGTGTTGAAGTGTTCAAAATTTTTTGAACCCATCGAGGTAGGTCTTCAATTACTAGGGGGACCCAGACAACAGATAAAAGAAATAGGAAATTCAAGAGAATGAAAAATTCTTTCAAAATGATAAAGAAAAGTATGCATTTAAGATAACATAAAGGTATAATTCCAAGTCTGAGGAATTAGATATTCTGACGAGGATACAATGTCCTCGAGAGCGATTGCAACAAATCCCTCCATCCAACCACGTCTGTTTTCATCATCTAAGATGGTGATAATGTCAATGTGTATATATTTATTGAGTTTGATGACGCCTCCTCGAAAGATTTTGGGACCATAAAGATGCATCAGATGCGCAAGGGTGAGATCTTCTTGTGCTCGGGAGGATAGATACCAGAGAAACGCTATCATATGCCATATTAGCGGATCAACTTAAGCAAAACAGACTTGGTAAATCCGGTAAAAATCGAGGATAACAAGGTCAATCTCCTTTCCAAGATCGAGGGTAAAAGGCTATGTATAAACAAGAACATATCCTAGTTTGATGAAATTCACCCTCTCCACGTCAACGAGAGCCAAAACCTTAATATGTTTCCGGTCGCAGTCCTCCTTCTAAATAGGCATACCGGTCGACTGAATGGACAAAGGATACTCGCCGATCACTCTTTCACTGTCATTGTTTGGATCAGAGGATGGGTTCTGGATCTGCAGATCCTTGTTAAAAGACCATTCTTTAGGAATGACTGTGGCTGTAGTAGGAGGCTCAGCGTCAGAACTTTTGGGTTTGTTTTTCTTGCACGGTTCCCCGCCAATGCAAGTCCCAACATCGGCGGTTGATGGAAGGGATAAAGTCATGGCTACCGCAATGTCGTATTGTTTAATGACAACAAATAAGTTGCCGGAGATAGAAATAGCAGAAGACATGATTGGATTAATCAAAGTGTAATGGAAGAAGCAGAGAAGTTTGCTGTTGAAAATTAAAAGTTTTTTTGGAGGAGAAGTTACAGAGAATTGAAGGATCTGCTTAAGAAATTGACAAAATAGTAAAGTAAAATTGATTTGAAGGGTAAGTTTATACGTGGTTCACAAAGAAAAGTCATCATTACCTTGGTAACTAGCAAAATTGTTCGTCAAATCATGGAGAGGCACGTGTCAGGCTCATGAAATGCAAATAAGCGTGCGTCCTTTTAAGTATTAGGGGTCGTTCAAGAACTTTCCCGCCAAGAAAAGAATAGGTCTTATCTACTTTCCAGTCACATCAAGTTGAGTCACCAGAAAGTAGGGGGACTATGTGTATTGCGTAAAACATAGAGTTCACAAGTGGACATCCCTCCAGAAGACACGTGGCTGTGACAATAGAATAGTGATGAGTCAATAGTCAACCAATGTTGGATACAGACATGACCAGCACTATGTGAATTCTGGGAACACAAAGATGGAGGAGTAAATTTGAAAGCACAGCAATCCGAGTACACTGGCTGAAGAAAATAACATTATAGGGCTATCGTTACAGAAAATCTTAACATTTATTGCCAACATTATACATCCATCAAAAAGGATATTATTCAACTTTAAGAGCGCGAGATTTGAGGATCTTGTCTTCTTATGTTTAACTATAAATAGCATTATTTGTACTCATTGAAAGGACACGATCAACAAAAATTAGCAAATCTATATCTCTTTCTTTCATTTCCATAGTTTTATACAAAAATGCTTTTGTTGAAGCTTTCCTGTTATCCTTATCCTGGTGGATTTTATCTGAAATACAAGCTTGTTCTTTATTAGAGTATCTTTAGTTTATTATCTTTATTCTTTGAAATTTACTAATCAGATCATCTTAATCCACATGTCTATAAACTACGTATACATATTCAACTATGCCTTTTTAGGGTAAACAATTACTTGCCTCACATGATCTTTGCATAGTCTTCTGATATTTGGAATTTACTAGTTTGGTTAATTCAAATTGACGTGTAGAAGTCATTTAAAGGAGTGCTCCTTATCAAGGTTTCTCTATTTTCAAAGTTCAAACCCAAATTTTTTTAATCAAGAATTAAGGGACCTCATTTATCCCATATTGTTTTTGATAGTTAACTTTGACATGATTATACATGATATAGAATTAAAATCTTATAGTTCTGATTAACATTGCCAATAACCTTATTTGTTGTTTATAATTAAGTAATTGTCAGATATGCACATCTGTCGTAAAATTCATCTGGTATAGAAAATTTGCTCCTGTTGTGCAAACCAATGTATTAGGGGACAAAATGAAGGAAGTTGGAGAATCTACTTCTTATTGAATAAACAGAAAATGGTCTGATATTTTCTTCTACTATGATAAATTATTTACACTTGTCCCCCATTATACTATCGGACTATAAAATTCCCTGCCGTCATACTATCCGCACACATTTATCCTTAAGTGGACGAAGGGGACACGTGGCACTCATCCGTTCATTTTAATCAAGTATCACTTTAATCGACCCGATCCATACTACCCGATACCTAAAAAAATAAACCCGTAAAATATAACTTAAAATAAACCCCAACCCTAAGTTATACTCCAACAACCATTTCCATCAAACCCTCTATGCTCTAAGCTCCATCAAGACTGCGCATTTCAACAAAATTCATCATTAATTCCTTTTCTGTTGGTGGTGGTAAAAGTGGGTCAAATGTCGGATTCTAGTGCTACATCAAAGAGGAGGTGCCATTGTAGAGAGATTGCCAACCACTTCCGATCGATCACACCTCAAAATCCTAGAAGGAGATTCTATAAATTGAATTTTTATTCCTTGTAACCTAATTATTGTCCATTATCGTTAGAATGAGTCGTGTGGATATTGGGAAAGGCAAGACGAGCCCTTTCCAGACCAAGCATTGATAGAAATCAATAAGTTGCAGTGTAAATTGGATGCTGCTAATGTACAATCAATATATTAAAGCAATTATTCGAGTCGTGTAAGTTGGAAAGGGACAAATTGTTGGAAAAAGTTGAAGGTTTGGAGGCTGCAAAAAATGTTGAAGTGAACAAAGCAAAGGAAACTGAAGATAAAATGGTTAAGATAAAGATGTTTATTTGGATTTCAGTTGCACTTTTTTGTTGGATTTACTACGGCAATGTGAATGAAGTAAATTTTGTAAAAGAAAGATAGTATATGCTCCATATTGAATGTTCCTAGTTCTTGTAAAACTTAGATGTTTCTATCTACTGTTTTTTGATGCTCCTATCTACTGACTTTTGATGTTCTTAGCAATTGTAAAACAATGACATCAATTATTAATGTATGTTCTTTGTAATATAGTCATGTTTCATCTTCAATTTGTATTGTGAGTAATTGTTTATGTACTAGTTGTGCTACAAGTCCTAATCTACTATAGGCACTTCTTACACTCCTAATTAGCTATAGGCACATATGGTGAGGCATGTGTTTCCTTTGCCAAAGCTATAAATGAAACATGTTTTCTTCCAAATGCTTGAAGACACTTCGAAACATAGACACTTAAAGATAAAAGCTGTAACGACCTGACCGCTCGTTTTGAGCTCTAGCACGTCGTTCGATGGATTGAGGCCTTGAGTAGCTTCACTTCATATTTTACGACTTGTACACATAGTGGGAATCGAATTACGGGAAGTTCGGAGTTGATTCGAATGGAAAATTCTCAATACGGAAGCTTTAAGTTGGAAGAGTTGACTAAGGTTTGACTTTTGAGTAAGCGACCTCGGAATCGAGATTGAAGGATCCAATAGGTCCGTACGATGATTTTGGACTTGGGCATATGTTCGAATTCAGTATCGGGTAGTTCCCTAGCATTTCGGCGCTTATTATGGGAAAGTTGGTATTTTGAAAGTTTAAGAATTTCTTAAGTTTGATTTGAAGTGGATTTTGGTATTACCGATGTTCGTTTGGGGGTTTTGAGCCTTGAATAGGTTCGTATCGTGATTTGTGACTTGTGAGTAAAGTTTGGTGTCATTCTGAAATATTTAAGTATAAATCAAACGCGTTCGTCGAAGTTTGAATGAAAGTTCAAAAAAAGATTTTGATTGTCGATTTGTAGTTTTGATGCTGTTTGATGTGATTTGAGGCCCCGAGCAAGTTACCGTTAGATTTTGGGACTTGGTGTGATTGGACGGGGTCCCGGGGGCCTCGGGTGTGTTTCGGGGTGGTTTCGGGATGGTTTCGGGTCATTTCTTCCTATGTTTGTTGCTGCTGTGCTAGTTCTAGTTTTGTTCTTCGCGAACGCAAAGGGAAGCACGCGTTCGCGAAGAAGAAAAATTGGTGGCTACCTTTTTGTACTTCCCGAATGCGAAGTAAGGCTTGCGAACGCGAAGGATAGCTGGGGATCACGGAGACTTTACCCTACACGAACGAGACAAGGTAGTAGCGAATGTGATGAGTTGCGAGGCCTGCAGTGTTCCCTTCGCTAACGCGGAAGGACAACCACGAACACGAAGGAGGAGTTCCAGGCTGAGGGTAAGTTGGCCATCGCAAACGCATGGGCTTGGAGGCAAACGCGATGCTATGGACTGTCAGGCCTTCGCGAACGCGACCATGGGCACGCGAACACGATAAAGGACGGGCTAGGGCTGAATTGTTTTAAATCGGGATTTTTGCTCATTTAACTCATTCCTCTCTTGCTTGGGTGATTTTTGGGGCGATTTGGAGGAGCCATTTTCATCATCAATCTTGAGGTAAGAGATTTCTACACATTGTGAGTTAAATACATGGTGCATACATAGATTTAAACATGAAATTTGTGGAAAATGTGGGTTTTGGAGGAAAACCTAGAAATTTAGTATTTTTGGATTTTGACCACGAAATTGGAAATGGAATTAGGAATAAATTATATATTTGAGTACGTGGTGTTATGGGTAAGGATTATCTTCAAGAACTTTCGGATTCGAGCACGTGGGCTAGAGGGTTGACTTTGTTGACTTTTCGAGCGGAGTTGAGAATCATTATAAATTGTTAAATTATATGCATTAGGGTATATTTTGATTGAGTTGCAAATTGTTTGACTAGTTTCGGTTCGTTTGGCTTCGAATTGAAGAGTTAGAGAGGTATTGGAGCCAGTTATAGAACTTCGGAGCGAGGTAAGTCTCCTGTCTAAACTTTTGAGGGAAAAATTTCCCATATGTGATATAATTGTTATGTGCTACTAGTTATGGGTGATACGTACGCACGAGGTGACGAGAGTCCGTACCTAGCTAAACCATGTTTATGTCCGGGTAGACTTAAGAGTTTATTATGTAATATTTGAATTATTTGAACTCATTTTTGCTAGCTTAATTAAGTGAATTTATAATTAAAATGATTTAGGAATAAATATTAGGCCAAGCCTTATCACCTCGAGTTGTTGGAAAAATATCTAATAACAGTAAAGGATATATCCACCTTATGCTCATGTATTGTATTGTAAGCACGTGTCTCATAATTCGATAAGTTCCTTTCTTTCTTGTGGAGCGGGCCGAACACCTCAACAGTATTGTTGTTGCATATATGGTTCGTGCCGGTCGGACCTCGGCTGTGTACACATTATTCTGGATCGGATCGTACGACCTCGGCATAATCGTGCATTATATCGCTAGCAGTCCTAATATTCACGAGATTATCCTTCCACTGATGCCTGGCATTTTATATGGTATTCCTTATCCGTTTGATACTGGCAATTGATACATCTGAGCTGTTGAGATAGAATACGAGACTGTGAAATTTATATCTTTAAAAGAAGTTTTTGGAAGATCATGCAACTTACAATTTTACCCCATTATTACTGTTGTGCTTCATATCTATTTATGATTTATCATATTGCTTTATTGGACCCCTAGTATGTGTCAATTTCCACCCGTCATCATTATTTCTCTAGGGTTAGGCTAGATACTTACTGGGTACTCGTTGATTTACGTACTGATGCTGCACTTATGCACTAAATGTGCAGGATCTGACAGATTCATTTGGTGGTCATCTTGGCGGGTAGGCACAGCTGCTGAGGAGACTATATGGTGAGCTGCAATTCCAGCCTACTTATCGCAATTCATAGAGTCCCCATCGTACTATTTACTTTATCCTGTCTTACTTACATTCTAGACATATGTTGTATTATTATTGTACTCCTTTGTAAATGCTCATGCACTGGTGACACCGGGTTTTGGGATGTTTCTAGAATTTGTTTATGGTTTTCTTAACCTTGATACACTTTTACTTGTATATTATTTAAATTGTATTTATCTACTACCTTAACGCATTTATGTATCCGCCTAACAAGATTCATGATTTCAAAAATAATAAAATAAATAATTAAATTGATAGATCACTGTTGGCTTGCCTAAAGGCGACGTTGGACACCATCACGATCTATAGTGGAAAATGGGTCGTGACAACTTGGTATCAGAGCTTTACGTTGACTTGGGTCTCACGAGTCATGAGCGAGTCTAGTAGAGTCTTGCGGGTCGGTACAGAGACGTCTGTACTTATCTTCGATAGCCTACAAGGCTGTTAGGAGCACTTCCCTTCTTGATTCCTCGTCGTGCGATTTGATTCCCTTGAAGCACATGCCTTCATTTCCTTCCTACTCCTTCCTATACGATGTTGAGCGCTTGTTATCAATTGGGTGTCGAAGAGTTGTAGTAGTACTGCAGACGTGGTGCAAGATGTTTCTCCCTGCATATTCTGGTAAACTATTATCATCGCCTTGCATAAGGGTGTTATGTCATTTCAGCCCAATATTAGTATTTCCTATGGTTTCGAGGCTATGCATAGACTATTATGATGTTCATACGTTGTTATTGCACAGTGTTGGTGTAATGGTAGGGTGCTTGTTTATGTGTCGAGGCAGTGAATGACTAAAAAGGAAGATTTCTCAGCACATAGTTTAGAGGTTCAGCATCTAGCTCTAGAGGAGAAAAAAAGCAACTGGACTATGGACGTTCAGGCCTCGGTTGACGGAGTAGCGATATCGGATATTTGCGAACTTGGTGAATTCTCATTTCCGATGTGGTATCGCTTTCCTTGTTTGAACGCATTAAGGCTCATCAGTGTTACGGTCTTCTTTGATTTGCCTTTGGGGCAGAGTGTTGTGAAATGGTGCCTGAGAAGCGGTTGTCAGAGATGGCGGTATGTAGCGGTTTCAAGATCGAATCGGTGTTTCTAATGTTGATAGCTTGAGAATGATGATCTTCGAGGAGGCTTAGAGTTGGTATCAATTTATTAGTTTAGGTGCTACAGAGATGGATTTTGATTTGAGACAGTATTTGGGCAGCGAAGGATGAGGAAGGACATGGTGGGAGGTGTCTCGCGGTGGTTTAATTGCTAGCAGGCCAAGTATGAACAATAGAGGCTGAAAAATTGCTGAGAGAGATGGGCTTATCGAAATGGGAGTGGCAGAGTAGCATATGGCTTACGTGGTAGGATAGCCACATACTTTGAGGAAGTTTAGAGCGATTTGGGGATCGTGGTGGACAATGACTAAGTCTATAAATTTCATTTGGGATGGTGGCTACTGTACTGAGGAAGATTGAATATGACAGAGAAGAGTTTGCTCGAAAGGAAGAGGGGTATGAAAGCTTGATTATGTTTCTGGATGCAACCTGACTTCGAGTTTGGAATGTATGGTTGGACATTCAATTGATGCTAATCGAGAATGAACAGACTTTTACAGCTGGTGGACAAGCATATGCTCAGGAGAGTTTACTGAATTTGTGGTAGTTGTAACTAGTGCAGTGTCATTGGAAGATATCGGTATGGAATTCCATAGGTTGGCTATCTCTTGTGAGCGGATTATCGATTACGTGATTGTGGATGACGTTCCCATAAAGTGTCCTACATTCTGCACTGGGGGAGGTATATACTGGGTTGTAAGTTTGGATCGCTTGAAGAAGATTGTGCGACTGTCAGAAGGTTGAATGCGCGATTGTGTTCGGAATGTTTTATGCAACGTTTAACATGGGATTGCGAGAATTTGGTGGGTTGACGGTGCGAGATCATGGTAAGTGAGAATGAGGAGTTATTGTGGGTTTTAGATTTATGTGATTGTAGCTTAAAGCTAAGTGGGGGAGCCCACAGTCTACGATTGGGTACGTGGTTGTCTCCTTGTACGGTTTTTGGTTATCTGTACATTGGTGGACAATTTATGACTAAGAATAAAAAACATTTCGAGCAAAGAACTTGATGAATGTGTGCTATATTTCGCTTTATCGATTCATGTGCAAGTTTTCGGAAGACTCTGAGTTTATGCTTCTTGTGGATGTGATGTACAAGGAAAATAATTCATTCGGTTGCTTCTTTGGGAGTATTCATGTGCTAACAGCGCACTAGAGTTTGGTTTTATATTCGGGACCTAGTTAGAGTAGGTGACTCTCAACAGTGGTTCTAATTGGTTCAAGAACGTAAGCTTGGTGTCTAAGGATTTTGGGTTCGTTATGTGGCTGAAGACAGGGATTTTGCAGCAGAGTGTGAAGAATACTTTGGAAATTTTCTATGTTATCATGGGGTCTGTGAGGCAGTATTAGAGAAATGGGAGAAACAGCTTCGGATTCGCGGAGGGTCTTTCAGAATGGGTGTACCAGTTGGAGATGCTATTGAGTGCATGAGGGGGGTATGAGATGGTTCATGAGTATTGAGATGATGTGATCTCGTGATTTAGGCATTTCGGGATGAGTGTTGATTGAGTTTCGTTATGTTGTTGAAGGGAGCTATTATTATTTCTAGGGCAAGTCAAAAGTAAATTGGAAGAAGTGGGGTCGGTTACAAATGGTTTGAATCGGCATGATTGTGGCAATGATCAGTTCCTTCGGCTTGTTAACTTATATAGGTGGTTGATGGTTGTACGTGCGGGCTTGAGAGCCACCATAATTTGATTGATTTGGGAGGTATTTGATTCTAATGGCCTTGTTATGTGTAAATGGATCCCATAAGAGTTATGGCGGTTTAGACCACGACTTGAGGTTTGTATTTTTTGCAGTTATGGGAATTCAGTTGTGTGTTGCAATGGTTCTTTTGAAATGAGTTAAGTAAAACGTTTATAGCCAATGAAGTGCTTATTCTACTAGTAGTTCAGGGGTTATGATGAATTCTTGTACTCTCTCATAGAGGCATGATAGGTGCAGTGAACGACATGGGAATTGGAAGTGGTGGATCAAGATTGCAGTTCGGTGTTGACAGGAATACCACGAGCTCGGATGAGCAAGGAAGAATTAGGATGTTCAGAGTAAGCCGGCATTATCTTAGTGTCACCTGACAATGGTGTTTTGTGGAAGAGGCATTATCTATTGATTGCGGATTCTTGATTTGCTTTACAAAATTAGTACAATTGGTGGTTTGGAGGTGCAGACCTTGCAACCAGGTGAAGAAGGTCGCTGGAGCGTATCCCATGGGAAAATTAGATAAGTGTGACATGTTAGTCACTTGATTGTTAAGGATTGAAACCAAGTATAGAGATTCTTGCACTATCGCTAATGTGAGAGTTTATGCCTACAAGACGCTCTATTTCTTTGGTTGTTGACTGGGGGAGTTTTTCCTGGATTGGACGGCTACTCGTGTGTGTCATGAATAGGGCCATTGTGGATCCTCAAAAGGCGTTTGGCCCAGAATGGGATGATCAGAATCGGTTTGAGGTCCGTTGGTAGGTCTAATGTGAATGTGTGCTCTATGTCAGGTCGGATGTGTTCATTCGGCATAGCATTGCTTACGAAAGAGTCTTCCAGCGTTGGATGTTATTCCCGTCGTCAACTATTCCATGTAATACTCTATTGTGCCATGTGGGTTGTGAGACGACTTGATTATTCGCACATGTGTTCTGATCTCGGGTAGCTTGTGGTGTTATACCAGCAAGATGGCTCACGAGATGCAGGTTATTCATTGCACGTTGGTCGTGCTTGAGTTTTTGGTAGCACATGGAGCTAGTCGTCTCCCCAGGGTTGTATTCATGCACTTGGCGTGCTTGTGGTCGATATTCGGGTATTTCGTAAGTATAAGCATTACGGCTTGATGGGTGTTTTCTTATTGATTGTTATGTGTGGATCGAGTGGTACGCCGCCATGGGTATATTATTTGGATCGGGTGGCACGCCACCACGGGTATGTTGTGTAGATCGGGTTGAGCGATGCAACGATGTCACATGTGGATCGGGTTGCACGCTGCAATAGCGAGATTTTAAGTATGGATCCATATAATTATTTGTGTGCCTTGTTTCTCATCTCTAAGATGGAGCCATAACATTGGTTTGGTCGTTTTATTCGTTACGCGGGCTGGATGGTTGTTTGCCATAGTTCATTCTTCCCTATGGGTCATATTCGAGTTGTAGCTTGTTGGCGCTTTGATGGCACTGTATGAGATTTTAGACGTGTTTGGAGTGGCTTATTTCCTGAGCAACTTGTACTGGGTGAGACGAGGTTACTGGACATGAGATCAGTGCGATCAGATTTATGTAGGGTATATTAAATAGAAAATATCGTTATTCAGTTCGAAATGAGGTAATGGTACTTGTTACGTGGGGGGATTCCATGATTTATTGATTTGGCAGGTGGTTATGAGTTTCTACACATCTCTTTCGTCGTGGCAAAATTATGAGAGTTGGAACAGGGCTTATGTGTTATGAAGTGTATTGCAGGCATCAGATTCGTGAAATTGTAGCTATTGCGGTTGGAGGATGTTATTATGGGCATACGAATTATGAGGTACATTTTGTGGCTTCAGCATGGGTGTATGATCATATTTGGTACAACGAGTTGAGATTGATATGGTGTTCGTATGTTAAAATCAGACCTAGTATAGAATTCCGAATGTTGGAACTTGGTTCTAAGGCTTGTAGGCTAAGGTAGCAAGATAGATCTTCAGTATGGCTCGAGCTAATGTGCTCACATGGGTTGTGGTGATAGGGGTAGGAGCATGAGGTGTTAAATAGTGATTTTGGACAACTCCGGGACGGTTCTTGGCACGTTCGAGGATGAACATAGGTTTAAGTGAGGGAAAATGTAATGACCTTAACGTTCATTTTGAGCTCTAGCGCGTCGCTCGATGGTTTGAGGCCTTGAGTAGCTTCAATTCATGTTTTATGGATTGTACGCGTAGTCGGAATCGAATTTCGGGAAGTTCAGAGTTGATTCGGATGGAAAATTCTCAATTCGGAAGCTTTAAGTTGGAAGAGTTGACTAAGGTTTGACTTTTGAGTAAACAACCTCAGAATCGAGATTTGGAGGTTCCAATAGGCCCGTATGATGATTTCGGACTTGGGGGTACGTTCGGGTTGAGCATTGGGTAGTCCGGGAGCATTTTTGCCCTTATTATGGAAAGTTGACATTTTGAAAGTCTAAGAATTTCCTAAATTTGATTTGAAGAGGATTTTGGTGTTATCGATATCCGTTTAGGGTTTCGAGCCTTAGAATAGGTTTGTATCGTGATTTGTGACTTGTGCGTAAATTTTGGCGTCATTTCGAACTATTTAAGTATGAATTGGATGCATTCGTCAAAGTTTGAATGTTTGAAAGTTTAAAGAAAGGCTCGATCGTCTATTCATAGTTTGATGTTGTTTGGTGTGATTTGAAGCCTCAAGCAGGTTCGTGTTAGGTTTTGGGACTTGTTGGTGTGATTGGATGGGGTCCCGGGGGACCTCGGGTGTGTTTTAGGATGGTTTCGGTCATTTTTCCCTGTTTTGCTGCTGCTGTTGCTTGTTTTGGTTTTGTTCTTCGCAAACACGAAGGGATGCACGCATTTGCGAAGAAGGAAAATTAGTGGCTGCCTTTTTGTACTTCACGAACACAAACTAAGACTTGCGAACGCGAAGGAGAGCTGGGGGTCAGGGGGCTTTACCCTACGCGAACGCGACAAGGTAGTCGCGAACACAGTGAATGCAGTGCTCCCTTTGCGAACGCGGAAGGACAACCGCGAACGTGAAGGAGGAGTTCAGGCTGGGGAAAGTTGGCCATCGCGAACGCGTGGGCCTGGACGTGAACGTGATGCTGTGGACTGTCAGGCCTTCGCGAACGCGACCATGGGCACGCAAACGCGATGAAGGACGGGCCTGGGCAGAATTGTTTTAAATCGGGATTTTTGCTCATGCGTCTCTTGCTTGGGCAATTTGGAGGAGCTATTTTCATCATCAATCTTGAGGTAAGAGATTTCTATATATTGTGAGTTAAATACATGGTTTATATATGGATTTAAACATGAAATATGTGGAAATTGTCGGATTTGGAGGAAAATCTAGAAATTTAGTATTTTTGGATTTTGACTAAAATTGGACATGAATTTAGGAATAAATTATATATTTGAGTTCGTGGTGTTATAGGTAATGGTTCTCTTCAAGAACTTTCGGAATCCGAGCACGTGGGCCTGAGAGTTGACTTTGTTGACTTTTCTAGCTGAGTTGATAATCATTATAAATTGTTAAATTATACGCACTGGAGTGTATTTTGATTGAGTTGCACATTGTTTGACTAGTTTCAGATCGTTTGACTTTGAATTGAAGAGTTAGAGAGGCATTGGAGCCGATTATGGAACTTCGGAGCGAGGTAAGTCTCCTGTCTAACGTTGTGAGGGGGAAATTACCCCCTAGGTGATGCTATTCTTATGTGCTACTACTAGTTATGGGTGCTACATATGCACGAGATGACGAGAGTCCGTACGTAGCTAAAGCATGTTTGTGTCCGGATAGACTTAGGACTTTATCATGTAATATTTGAATTATTTGAACTTATTTTTGCTAGCTTAATTAAGTGAATTTATAATTGAAAATGATTTTAAAATATATATTAGGCCGAGCCTTATCATCTCGAGTTGTCGGCAAAATATCTGATAAATGGTAAAGGATATATCCACCTTATGCTCGTGTACTGTATTGTAAGCACATGTCTCGTAATTTGATAAGTTCCTTCCTTTCTTGTGGAGCGGGTCGAATGCCTCGGCAGTATAATAGAAGCATCTATAATTCGTACCGGTCGACCCTCGTCAGTGTATACATTATTCTGGATCGAGCCATACGACCTCGGCATATTCGTGCATTACATCGCTAGCAGTCCGAATATTCACGAGATTATCCTTCTACTGATGCCTGGCATTTTATATGGTATTCCTTATCCGTTTGATACTGGCACTTGATACATATGAGCTGTTGAGATAAAATACGAGACTGGGAAATTTATATCTTTAAAAGAAATTTTTGGAAGATCATGTAATTACAATTTTACCCCATTATTACTGTTGTGCTTCATATATGTTTATGATTTATCATATTGCTTTATTGGACCTCTAGTAAGTGTCGATTTTGACCCCTCGTCACTACTTCTCCGGGGTTAGGCTAGATACTTACTGGGTACGCGTTGATTTAAGTACTTATGCACTAAATGTGCAGGATCTGATAGGTTTTATTTGGTGGTCATTTTGGCGCGTAGGTGCAACTGCTGAGGAGACTTTATGGTGAGCTGCAATTCCAAGCTACGTATCGCAGCCCACAGAGTCTCCATCGTTCTATTTACTTTATCTTGTCTTACTTACTTTCCAGACATATGTCGTATTATTATTTTACTCCTTAGTAAATGCTTATGCACTGGTTGCACCGAGTTTTGGGATGTTTCTAGAATTTGTTTATGGTTTGCTTAACCTCGATACACTTTGACTAGTATATTATTTAAATTGTATTTATTTAAAACCTTAACACATTTATGTCTCCGCCTAACAAGATTCATGATTTCAAAAATAATAAAATGAATAATTAAATTGATAGTTCACCGTTGGCTTGCCGAACGACAACGTTGGGTGCCATCACGATATACAGTGGGAGTTGGTGGCAAACTTGGTTCAGTTTTATGATGTATCAAACAACTTGGCCTCTTCCGCTGCTAATTTCCTTTTGATTTTGTTGCTTCAAGTAAAAGTGCTGAACTAGTGGCAGCGTGCTCAGTTCTTTCACACTTTCTTTGCTTCATTCCCTTTGGTTGTTGTTAAAAAGACAAGTTAGAAAATATAAATATTTTCTAGCATTTAATGCTTTGATGTTCAAATTGTGTAAAACAATTACCTGACCACAAGTTCTAGCATTATGAGTTGTTTCTCCACATTTGCTACAAGTCATGATTCTTCCTTTTCTAGACTGTGACCACACTTCTTGCCTTTTAATTGCCTCATCCTTCTGCCTATATCTCTTAAACTTAGGTCTTCCAACCAACTTCACAAACTCTGGAGGCTCCATTGCTTGAGATGGTTCAATCTTCCAAAACTTTTCTTCCTTGACAGGCTGGATCTTGTGTCTATAAGTTAGCAGAAATACCTCCTTGCTATAACACCAGTTAATTTCTGTCATTAGATCACCAGAGTCATGAAGTATAGCTCTAATAGCATGTGGACAAGGGATTCCCGTAAGGTCCTATGACCTGCAAGCACTTCTTCATAGCTTAATTGACACAATGCTTGTCAGATCCTTCTATAACTTCATAGCCATTTTGCCCATTTGCATTTACTGCACTATCTGTTTGAGCAATCTACAGGTACTCATTGTTCAGTTCCATGCATTCGTGGACTGAAATCATGTCTCCAACTCCTAACTTTTTCTTCATGTTGTCATAACAGTTTCATGGTCTCGATTCTGATGTCCTCTAGCATCTTGATTATAGGCTTATGCCTTGCATCCACAATCTACTTGTTGAAGGATTCAGTCAAGTTATTATCAATCGACTGATTCTTACATACTGTGTCCATATATGCTCTACACTAAGCATGAGGTGGGTACCTCAACAGAGCCTCTGCAGCATCCTTGTTCAAGTCCCCTAATTTTTCTAGCTGATCTTTGAAATCTTCTGCATATGTGCACCATGCACGCCACCATAAAAGCTTCTTGTTTTCCCCAATGTTGTATTGTTTGAACCAATTAGACTCAATATGTCTAACACAATACCTCTGATGTGCATGGGAAGGACTGTTTTGACTGCATCAAGTAGTCGCTACATTAGTTATCCAAAACATACAAAGCTGGTCAGAAACATATATCAAGAAAACAGTAAATAGAAGAGTGAATTTAAGCAGACACAATTGTTCAGAAACTTCACCTTTTGCATACTGACATGAAGGTGATTCCTTCCCCTTCCGTGAGGTCCAAAGAAGATTGAAGCAACTACAGGAACTAATTCCAAGTATTTTTCTCCTTATCAACAACTGCCCATGCCAAAGGGTAAAAATGATTTTGTGAATCCTGTCCAACTGCCACTAAAAGTTGGACTTTGGCTTTGCCATTTAAAAACGTACCATCAAGACCAACAAAAGGTCTGAATCCTAGATTGAAACCCATCTTCAAAGCATTAAAACACACATACATCCTCAAGAGCCTTGTTCTCCCTTCTTTAAGTGCACTCTTTGAAAGGGTAACAACCACATCACTACCAAGGTTACTTTCCCTCAATTCATTGGCATAAGCCTCAAGTTTATTGTACTCACCTGAAAAACTACAATCTAGTGACTCCAATACCATCCTCTTTGCCCTCTTACACTTCCCATGACTAACATTTAGCTCAAAAATTCTCTTCAAATCTAACATCATCACCCTTACCTTGTACTTAGGATTATCTTTCTTCTTGAAATATTATGCAATAGTACTAAAATCAATAGTTTCATTATCAAATGAAGTGTCACAATCATGTTCAGCATTTAAAGTCTTGATTTTAACCCCACAGTTTTTTTTTTGATATTAAACAAACAAAGGGACAAGCAACGATATCACAACTATACCTAAGCCTTTCTATGTCGCTCTTCTCCAATTTCAATCTTTTCTTTTTAGGAAGAGAATACAACTTCATATACTTCCTAGCTTCTGGTATGTCCTTAAAGGACATATCTTTGTATAACTCTTTGCAGTCACTAAGTTTTTCAGTTATTTCACTTTTCTTTTGTGCTTTAAGTGCTTCTAATTCTTCGGAATTGTATTCTTCAGAATCAGTACTAGAGTTAGATCCTACATCACTTAAGTTACAATCAGTACCAAAATCATACATAATTTTATTAGATTCTTCCTCATACTATACAATATTGGGAATAGAGTAAGTAGGGGTCTCACACTCATCTACACCAAATAGGTTCACTTGATTGAATTCATTGCATATTAAATTTTGTAAATGTCTAATACCATCACCCCTTCAATCACATAAAATTTTCCAGATGGGGCACCAACTATAAGTTGTTGAACCCCTAAATATCCTAGCTCATTTGTGAATTCATTCACTATGTCTATGAGTGAAAGTAAGTCGGAGTCAGAACCTGCCCAAGTCTTCACCAATTTTCCTGTGTAGACAACTTCAGGCTCAGTAAACCAATCACCATCGTTATTGAATATTAAATCGACTAGCACCATCTCCAATAACCTAGAAAATACAACAAGAAAATACCACTTAGAAAATATAAAATAAACCATGTAAAAGTCAGACGTGGGAAGAGAATAATTAACGCCAAAAGGACACACAATTGGGGACCATCGTTGTTAATAAACAATAAAAAAGTACAAAATCATCAGACAACACAACTATATTTTATTGATAAAGACCAAAAATAAACCCCACATAACCCCACAAAATCCCACAAAATAGAGAAGCCTAGACATCATCATACCCAACAATATACACAACAAAGGCCTAAACCAAGCATGCAAACACTAGAAACAGACAACAAATAAGAATATATAACTGAAATTGCAGAAACTTAAGTTGGATGTATATGAAACCCAAGAAATCGAAACCCAAGAATAAAAACCCTAAAAAACAAATATATACTAAAAAGATGAAATACTAATAGAAATAATATGGTAGAGAAGAATCACTTCAATGGAGGAAAGCATTACCTTTATGGCATTTGTTGTTCAAATCGGTAGTCAACAGAGAAGAGAGAGCTTAGAGAGTTCTATAGAGTGAAAGACAAAAAAGAGAAAATGTATGAAATGGGTTTATTTTGAGTTATATTTAACGAGTTAATTTGTTTGGGTATCGGGTAGTATGGATCGGTTCGATTAAAATGATACCGGATGTAAAAAAGGCACTAATGAGTGCCATGTGTCCCCGCTGTCCACTTAAGGATAAATGTGTGCGGATAATAAGACAGCAGGAAATTTTATGGTCCGCTAGTATAACAGGGGAAAACTTTAAATAATTTATCATAGTAGAAGGACATATCAGACCCTTTTCTGTAGAATAAAACAGTGTAATAGTAATAAACAAATATAAGTAATACTGAAATAACGTATTTTATGGGTTGGTAAAGAGACTTGGGGTTTGGGGACATTTAGCAAAGCCCATTGCCATAGCATCTGTCAGTTGCCTATTTATTTTAAAATAAATTTATTTTTGTCACGATCCCAGTTTTCCTCCGTAGGATGTCGTGATGGCACCTAGTCACTAAGACTAGGTAAGCCTAAAACTTACTGAATTAAATGACATAATTTAACCAGAAATAACTATTAAGCATGAAACTGAAATTTCAATAGTAAACCAATAATCCCTAGTGCAATACAATATCCTAAAACGCGGTAGTACAAGTCATAAGCTCTAATGAGTTCGCTAGAAAATTTCTAAGTACAACTATTTCGGAATAGAAATAAACTGTACAAAGTAAAGTGTCGGAAGGTGACTCCAAGACCTGTGAACGCGACGGCAGGTATACCTTGAGCCTCCACAGCAATGTCCGATCAACTAGCTAATGATCAACAAATTTTGAGATACCTGGATCTGCACAAAAATTTGTAGAAGAGTAAAATAAATACACCACAGCAGTACCCAATAAGTATCAAGACTAACCTCGGTGGAGTAGTGATGAGGAACAATCAAGACACCTACTTGACATAATTAGCTGTACAAGTATGAATGTGGGACTAACATGGAACAATGTCAAAATGAAGCTAAGCATGGTAAAAAGACAACAACACTTGCTATAGAATACTAGAAGTAACAATTAGCAACAAGGAACAAACAGGTAATAACGCCGTAGAGTAAGCTGAATACAGACAAGGTCCGATGAAACCAATTAAGGAGAACAAGTAACAACTTAATAAGAATAACTATTTTCACACAAAATCTATTCAAGAGTTTTCCCGGGGTACTACATCTCATAATTTTAACTCAAGGGTCCCACTTCATGAACCCTAATAACTTGGCATCTTGTGCCACATTACAATTCACAATCGCACGGACAACTCACGTACTGCACGGATAACTCACGTGCCAATGCCATTAATACCTCATATATGCATGGACAACTCACGTGCTAAGGGAGTGATAATATCTCATATCTACCCGGACAACTCACATGCCAGCAATACAATAACTCATAACTGCACGGACAAGTCACGTGCCAACAATAACAATAACTCATGATCGCATAGACAACTCACGTGCCAACAATAATACAACTCTCACACAGAAGGCAAGTGAACGACAATACATGCAAATGGTCAATAAATGTCAGGATTCTTCTTCTTAAACCGATATGGGTGATTAATTACGTGTATGTTTGTGCAAGTTTTCTACCATAATTCAAGTCAACAAGTAAGAGCAAAAACACCAAATGGTACATAGGAAGCAACACAACGAAACGTAAGATGCATAACTCATACAAAATAGGCACACCACTACACAAATATCATCAATAAAAATGCCCCCAGGCCATCACGAATCATCACAAATCATCCCTGACAAAGCCTCCCTTGTCTCGCCATGTGCGTAATAATAAAGTAAATACTCGCCTTGTCTCGCCGCATGCACATAATAATATTCCTGCCTTGTCTCGCCACATGCGCAAACCCATACATATATATATCCCGCCTTGTCACGCCGCATGTGCAAATATCAATGATAACAATAGTAAGGACAACTCATGTACGAACACCCCGACAATCCTCTCACCACTATAACGTGTGCTAAAAATATAACAACACAATATAATGACTGGCACCACATGTACCCATATGCCACAATATTTTCTCAAAATAAATTATAATACCACAACCACACATAGCCCTCGGCTCAACAACACTGAGTACAAAAATAACATCAACAATAACACAAGAGTACAACAAGTAAATCAACAGTTACAAAATATAAGGAAACGGAAGAACAACTTGACAATGAAAGACATAGAAAGTAATAATGGTTTCAAATAAGAATAACTCAACAACAAGAGGGATAATGTGTAACAACGATATCCAATAAGAGTAACTCAACAATTGAAGGGATAACATGTAACAATGTTTCCAAATAAGTACAACTCGACGACAAGAGAGATAGCATGTAAATGATTCCAAGTAGGTACAACTCACAATAAGGAAGATAACATGAATGATTCCAAATAAGGATAAGTCAACATTGGAGGGGATAACAATAACTTACAATTAAGGTTAAACAATTACGAAAAAGATAAAATTGCAGTGAAAGATGAACTAATTTTAATTAAGGCACATAAGAGTTTATTTGGCAATAAAGGTATAACATAGATCGGTCAACTTCAATTAAGACACGTGTCACGATCCAAAATCCACTATAGGTCGTGATGGCGCCTAACGCCACCATCAGGCAAGCCAACAGTGATTGATCAATTTGATTACTCATTTTATTACTTTCGAAATCATAAGTTTTAATAAGGAAGGAAATTTACACTTTTAAATCTACTGGAATGTACAAAAATTATTGTTTATAAGAGAAATGAAAGGCGATGATAATATACAAAACCGTCAGCATCAACTAGTATATCCCAAAACCTGATGTCACAGTGCATGAGCATTTACTAGGGAGGACAACAATAATAATACAACATCTGTCTGGAATGTAAATAAGACAGAATAAAGTAAATGGTATGATGAAGACTCTATGGGCTGCGATGCGTAGCCTGTATGCAGCTCACTATAAAGTCTCCTCAGCAGCTGCGCCTATGCGCCAAGATGACCACCAAATGAACCTGTCGGATCCTGCACATTTAGTGCAAAAGTGCAGCATGAGTATGTAAATCAACGCGTACCCAGTAAATATCTAGCCTAACCCTGGAGAATTAGTGATGAGGGGTCATCGACACTTACTAGTGGTCTAATAAATCAATATGATAAATTATAAACAGATAAGAAGCACAACAGTAGTAGTGAGATAAATCTGTAACTAACACAATCTCCAAAAATTTCTTTAAATGATATCAATTTCTCATCTCGTATTCTATCTCAACAGCTCAGAAAATACCTAATGCCCATATCAAATAAATATGATTTACCATATAAAATGCAAGGCATCAGTGGAAGAAAAAATCTCGTGAATATTCGGACTGCTAGCGATATAACGCACGATTACACCGAAGTCGTACGTCCAGATTTCAGAAAGAATATGATACTGCCAAAGCGATCGGCCCGATCTCATCATAAAGTGTACATTGTTGAGGGTCGAGCGACACGAACCATAGATGCATTTATTATAATGGCGAAGCGAACGGCCTGCTCCCATGAGAGTGTGGTACATAATCCTGCCGAGTTTTGGCCTACTCCATAAGAAAGGAAAGAATTTGTTGAATTAAGAGAAACGAGCTTATGGTACAATGTATGAACACAAGGTGAGTATAACCTTTACCGTTTCTCAAATAACTTGCCAACAACCCAAGGTAATAAAGCTCGGCCTAATATATATGTATTTATTTCTAAATCAAGTTCAATTATAATTTTAATTAACTAAGCCAACAGAATGAATTCAAATATTTCAAATATTACATGGTAAAGTCCTAAGTCTACCCGGACATAAATATGTTTTTGCTATGTATGGACTCTCGTCACTTCGAGCATACGTAGCTCCCACAACTAATAACACAATAACAATTATATCACCTAGGGAGTAGTTTCCCTCTCACAAGGTTAGACGGGAGACTTACCTCTCTTCGGAGTTCCATAACTAGCTCCAACGCCTCTCTAACACAACTCAAAGACAAATGTCCCGAAACTAGTCAAACAACGTGCAAATCAATCAAAATATACTCCAATGCTTATAATTAATCAATTTATAACAATTCCCAACTCCTCTCGAAAAGTCAATAAAGTCAACCCTCGGGTCCACGTGCCCGGATTCCGAAAATTATTGAAAATAAATATTACCCATAACTCATATGGTCTATATCAAGAAAATCATCCAATTTTGTCCATGAATCAACCCTCAAATAAAGGATTTACCATTTCTCAACTTTGGGGCTTAAAATCTCAATTTCTACAATCCAGACACAGATAAAAATAATAACCAACGGAAACAATCAAGGAGAAACATAAAAATAAAGGTCAGGTATTTTTCCCCTTGTTGAGACGAGAACAACGCCACAAAAATCACCTCAAACGGAGCTCTAACACTCAAGATATTCCCAAAACTAAAATTCTCGGTTTAAAACACTATCTAAATGATTTTTCTTCATCGCCTTCGGGAGAGACCTTCGTGTTCGCGAAGAGCAATTTTTCGCGTTGAAGGGTCAACCCAGAAATCCTTCTCCGCATTCGCGGAACCTCTCTCTCATACGACATCAGAATTCGACAATTCTTGTTGCTATGGCTCCGTAATTATGAAAAAGATCTAATGGTTGAATCCAATCACAAATAAAATGTCATTTTCTCAATACAGTGCCTGTTATACCCAAAGAAACGATGCTGAAACATCAAATAAGAGCGCGACACAACCCAAACACCTCTAAAACACACCTGAGGCCCCCGGGACCCCATCCAATTACACAAACTAGTCACAAAACATAACATGAACCTTATCGAAGCCGCAAATCACACCAAACAATATCAAAACTACGAATTGACGATCGAAACCTTTCTTTAAACTACCAAACATTCAAACTTCGATGAACGCATCTGATTCATTCTTAAATATTCTAGAATGACGCCAAACTTTACGCACAAGTCACAGATCACAATACGAACCTATTCCAAGGCTCGGAACCTCAAATGGACATCGATAACACTAAAGTCCGTTTCAAATCAAACTTAAGAAATTCTAAAACCTTCAAAATGCCAACTTTTCATATTAAGCGCCGAAATGCTTCCGGACCACCCGATACTCAACCCGAACATACGCCCAAGTCCGAAATCATCATACAAACCTATTGGAACCTTCAAATCCTGATTCTGAGTTTATTTACTCAAAAGTCAAACCTTAATCCATTTTTCCAACTTAAAGTTCCAAAATTAGAATTTTCCTTCTGAATCAACTCCGAACGTCCCAAAATCCAATTCCGATCACACGTACAAGTCGTAATACATGAAGTGAAGCTACTCAAGGCTTCAAACCGCTGAACGACACGCTAAAGCTCAAAACGACCGGTCAGGCCGCTACAACACGTAAGAGGGAATTTAGCAAATGGAGGATTTATCATGATAAGAACTTCATTTTTAAAGAAGAACCTAAGAGTCTAATCTGGTCAAATTTTTCACATATAAGCCGTGTACACACTCGTCACCTCGTGTACACGTCTTTCACGTAGTTCAAATAGTACAAACCAACAAATCCCTATGGGATAGTTCCCCCACATAACGTTAGGCAATATACTTACCTCAAAGGCCCTCAATCAATTCTCAAAAATAGCTTTTCCTTTATAATTCACCTCCGCTCTGCACAAATCTAACCAAAATCGATTTAATAACATCAAATAATGCAAGAGGAATCAATTTCAATAATTAAAGCTATGATCTTTACACAATTGCTCAAAAGTCAACTTGGGACCAGCCCGGTCAAAACACGGATCCAATGGTAGATTCCGACTACTCATGACCCTATGAACTTATATATGTGATTAGTTTCAAAATCCGAGTCCAAATTAACTCTCAAAACTCAAATTCTTATTTTTCAAAAACTTGACAAAGTTTCACAAATTTTCTCTTTGATTCACATGATTTTGATGTTAAAATCTAAGATATAATGATGGAATATGATTAGAAATATATTAAGATCACTTACCCAAAGTTTGTAGATAAAAATTCCTCTTCAAAATTGCGTCCTACCGAGTCTAGGGTTCCAAAATATGAAAATGAGACCAAAATCTCGTCCCTCAGCTCTTATGCCCAGTCGCAGGTATCGCAATGCGAACCTCGCAAATGCGAGAAATCCGTCGCAATAGCGAAGATCCCCCATTCCTGCTATAAAGTTTGCAAAAGCGAACAATGGACACTCCGCAAATGCGACCTGATTGATCGCAAATGCGAAACAGCTTGCCTAGCCCCTCTTTCGCAAATGCGAACTCTTGGTTCGCACCTAAACTAACATCGCAATTGCGAGACTTGAAGCTTATGCACAAAACCAGTAGTGCTGAGCTCTATCAGAACACTCCACAATGCATCCGAAACTCACCTGAGTCCTCGGGGCTCCAAACCAAACGTCAACACAAGTCTAAAAATATAACACGGACTCGCTTGTGCGATCAAATCATCAAAATAACATCCAAAATCGCGAATCGAACCTCATAACACATGAATTCAATATGAAACTCAAGAACTTCTAATACACATTCGCGCATCAGATTCCTATCAAATCAACTCGGAATGACACCAAACTTTGCGTACAAGTTTCAAATGACAAAACGGACTTATTCCAAGTCCCGAAACAGAAATCCAAGCACGATAGCTATGAAGTCAACCTACGGTAAAACTTATGAAAATTCAAAGCCTTAAAATTGCTAACTTTCGGCAAAGCATCCCAAATCAACCTACGGACTTCTGAATTCGATTCCGGGCATGTGCCCAACACGATACGAACCTATCGAAGCCATCAAAACACCGCGACAGGCTCGTTTCTATAAAAGTCAAACCTCGGTTAACATTTTCAAAATGAGCTTCTAAAGCGATAATCACTCATCCGAATTCATTCCCAACCACCGAAAATCAAATCTGGCCGTGCACACAAGTCATAATACATAATATGTAGCTACTCAAGACCTCGAACCACTGAACGAATTGCTAAAACTCGAAACAACCGGTCCGGTCGTTACAATTGTTGGATAATTTTAATTTAAATGTTTACATGAGTTTATATTGATAATCTAGATAGTGACTATGTTTCGAAAAATTTCCAAACATACATACGCTAAACACCATGTGAGGGGAAATATTTCTCCATCTTTATGTTGTTAGTGTCTGAAACCTAAATTCTTTTTCAAATCAGTTGAACTTTTTAACCATTTGTAACATGTTACTTTTTTTTTTTTAAGAAACGGCAATAGATACTTACCTGTAAGTACATATTTTATGAAAATTTTGATGCATAAATTTTATTCATACTATCGATGTATAAAGATTAAACTTATGTGGGAACGATTACAGAAGGGTTTGATCTTTGTGCGAGGTTGAGATATTGGGAGTGGATACACCAGAGAGAATCTGCAAATCTAATATTGTTGTTTTCTTACATCTTCGAAAATTTTATTGCTGAGTTGGTAGCAGTATATATTCTTAAACAATGATTAGGCTAGAGTTCGACTAACATTTGCCTTTTGATTGATTGAGGTTAGGTTCTTTTAAAAAAGACAAATATTTTGAAATAATTATTTTTAAGAATTTGATGAGCACGATGGAACAAAGAGAGTGTGTGATTCCTATAAAGAAATGTTATTAACGATAAATTAAACATGTTGAAGATAAAAGTTCACAAAATATAAAGAAATATCGTTTTTAACAGTATGTTTGGATGGTTGTTACCTATTGTATTGTATTGCTATTTTAAATATATTATTTATTTTGATTGTTACTTAAATTATATCGTATCGTATCATTAAATTCATCATTACGTAATGACGAAAAATGTCACTTTGTATGATGGATTTAGTATGGTAGGATCGTTATCTTGTTTTTTTCTCTCATCCTGCCCTTCTTTATTATTAAATAATTATATTTTATCCTTTACTCTACTCTTTTATTAATCATATTTTATCCTTTACTCTATTCTTTTATATAATAATTTTACTTCGCGTTCTATTTATTCTTAGTAATATTGCAAATTTATTCTTCATATTATTGATGAGTGACATCATGAAACAACGACAAGCGATACAATCTATTCAAATATTATGTTCATCGAACAATATAATACAAAATAAACATATAACAACAAGCGGTAAACAACATAAAAAAAAAATTAATACACAATTAAAAGCAAAGGAGTAAGTTGTCACGCTAAAGTAGAAAGTAGTCTATTTAGGAAGTATGAATGATATTTGTTCACTTTTAATAAGAGGTTTTGAATCTGAGTTATAAGAATAAAAATAACCCGTAAGAATCGCTTTTCTTTTTAGTGAACAAGTGCAAAGTTACCAGAGCCAAAATTGTACTGAGGCGAGAAAAATATAAGTCTACAAAAGAGGAAATAATAGATTGCTTATTGTTTAGCTAAAAAATAAAGTTTTCGGTCAAAGTCAATATTTAAAAGAAATTGGGTTACTGATAATCAAGATTTACTTCACTTTCCCAATAATTTGAAGAATAAATCAAGGAATGGAAATAGTTGACAGAGAAAATATGAAATAAATTGATAATCACTCCCAAAATTACGGTTTAGAACCTTGAGAATAAATTAAAGAATGATTGCATAAATTTCAATAATTATCTGATGTCATTACAAATGAAGTTTCTATCCATATATAGGAGCATACAATTATAATGATTTTCTTATTTAATTCGGGCTCACTAATGACATTAATTACCTTGATTACCCGTTATCATATATAATTGTAATGAGAGTATTTATGGCTAAAGATTTCCTGTAACCGTATCGATTTTCCTTCCTTATTTATGATAGGTCCGTGCATCTTTCCTTCTTAACGGCCTTTATTCATCCTGCTCCTGTTTCTCCTTTTACAGCTATCAGGTCTGATTCTTTTCTCAGTGTAACCCCAAGGGTGTTTCTCCCGTGCCTTTTTCACATTCTTTAACTCGTCTAATTAAGAACGCCACTTGTCATTATATTGATGGTCCACGTACCATGCCCTCTCACCTTAATAATAGTCTATGTGTCATGCCTTTTCTTCATTAATACAGATAGCTCCCCCTCCCCCCACTTTCTGAATATTCTCAACTGAATATTCGAGAAGTGGTAAGTATTTATGGCAAGAATTCTTTGTTGCTGTTTCTCGAGTATCATTATGCTCTTTTCAGAATCGACGCAACGTATATCACATCCATTTAATGCCCATGCCATGTGACTTCACTTGATTGGTTCTGCAGTTTCTCAGCGCTTTTTTAGAGTTTTTCTGTGGCTGCATCAGTCACGAAGTGACGGTTCTATTATGACACTTCATAATGATCAACTTAGATGACGGTTGCATCTCCTTATAAGTACTTCATCCCCCTTGATTTCGTGAAACCCTCTTCCTTCTTCTCTGCATCCATCTTTTTAACCTTCCTTTATAGTCCTATATCTTTCCTCTGTATTTTTTTTGTTAAACATGTCTTCATCAATACCAGACCCTCGTAAAGTTGTGATCGTCGATGAGCTTGCTCCTTCTACTGCCCCTACCAGGAGTATGAGAAGTGGTAGACTCCCCAGTCTTGGTTCATTATCTACTCGCAGTTCTACTTCTCAAAGTAGTTGCGTCAAACTATCTTCTTCTAGATCTAGAACTCCTTTAACTCCTAGATCTTCTTCTAAAAATAGGGATCAGAATGAACCCATGCGTGAGCCTACAATTTCTGAGATTGTTCCTCAAGAGTTTTCCTTCGTATCAGATCGTGAAGTGAAAAATCAAGTTTCTTCTGTAGCTTCCCTTAACCTTGCTGAACATTACCCAAGTCTAATCGCTCCTGGTCTTCTTTCTTTAGTTCGACGAAAATGTCATTGGAAACCAGATTTTCCAGTTTTAATTCTTGGTGCCAACCAAGGAATCACTTCTTACCATATTGCCTTCTCTTTTATTTACACCTACCTTTTCACTTTAGGGTTTAAACCTCCTATTGACCTTGTGATCATCGAGTTATGTCGCTATTTTAATGTTTGCCTTGGCCAAATTGGTCCCATTGTGTGGAGGGCAGTGCCATGCCTTCAGTATTTGTCGGATTTAGTTTTCTGCTCCTTTTACCTTCCGTCACTTGCTTCATCTTTATTCTCCTAAGTTGTTTCGTGAAGGCGTCTTTTCTCTCGTGGCTAGAAGTAAAATGGTTTTAGTTAGCCCTGAGGATGATCGTGACCGTGGCTTGTACGCCCGTTTTGTTGCTGCCCCCACTAGTGGATTAGTGGGTAAAGAAAACATGTCTTTTCCAGAAAAATGGAACTTTGCATGTAAGTTTTTTTTTTCCTTTTTTTTCCCTTTCTTTGATGTCTCGAGTTGCTTTATATAATCACATATTTATTTATTCAGCAACCATGGAAGTCTTCGAAGAAATTCCTGATTTTCGTGCTTGGGTAGAAAAAATATTTACTGCGTGCCCTTATGGACAAAAGATTTTGGAAATTTCTTTCATAGAAATTTGGTTGGAAAGTGAAGACTCACGGTACTCTTCATTCTCGTAGTTTCTTTCCTTCTTTACTTGTTCAGGTATAACATTTCATCACTCTTTTTTTTATTAGGGTTTTTCATTCGTGGCATCAGTCCCGCATCTGTTCCCTCAATCAGGCTTTCTGTAAGTCTTGCTCAATAATAGATTTTGAGTGTTTCTTCTCCAAGAGAAAAAATGTTGAAGCCCGTGGTCTGATGATGAAGAGGATGCCGAAGAAGGTTCGTTGGTGAGAAAACTGCGTGTCAGAAGACGCATGGTTTCAGATGGTGAAACCTATGTCTCTCATGATCCCCCATCAAGTTCGATTCCCTTCATACTCATTGATGAGCTGGAGAGTGCTTCCTTAGATGTTTCTGATGAAGATGTCGGTAATTCAGCCAATCCTCCCCAAGTCCTGTTGAAAGGTTATTCGCCCATGGCTTTGAGGGTGAGGAAGGCCTCGGGCATGTTTTGAAGAACTGCCACTTGCTTCCTTTCAGTTTTACCTACTGTTAACCCCATGTGTCTTTACCCAATGTTTCCCCAATGGTCGCTCCCACTATTGCTCCTCATGTAGAAGCTGAGCCTTCTAGCATCAGGCGGGATATTAAAAAAGTTGTTATTGAAATACCTGAGGGTGGGAATTTGTTGAGAAAATCTGGACAAGCTGATGTGTGGCTGAAACTGTTGTTAGGACCCGTGGAAAAAGAAGAAGTTGGAGGATTATAGTTCCTTGACTTTAATAAATGACATTGTTCATTCTTCTCTTAATGTATAACTTTACTTATATTTCCTTCCTTCCTTTTCCTCATTTGTAACTCTTCTTATTTTGCCTTTTTTTGTAGATTAATTTGATAGGCACTGAGCTTATAAAAAGGATCCCTTGGACTGATCATCAATTAATTGAGTTGCGCACTGAGGCTAATAACTGGAGAGAACAATTTGAAGGTCTTCAGTTGGAGAAGGATGTTCTTTTAGAGGAAAAAGGAGCTTTGGGACAACAACTGAGGATTGTCTCCATTGAGTTAGCAGTTCTAAAAGCTTCTTCTAGTCAAGTTGAGAAAAACAAGGATAGACTGGAATCCTCTTTTGCTGAACGACATTCCAAGGCTACTGAAGAGTTAAGGAGTTTGAAAGAGATCCTTAATCAAAAAGAGGTTTACGCGGGTGATCTGGTTCAGATGCATACCCAAGCTCAAGAAGACCTCCGTGCCTCTACAAATAAAGTTCATTTCCTTGAAAGTTCTCTTGCTCCTTTGAAGACTGCTTATGAAGCCATGGAGGCAGAAAAAGAAGAATTGAAAGTTGAGGTCGAGCAGTGGGAAAAGGATTATGAAGCCCTTGAAGATAAGTTATCACTGGATGTTAGCTAGGCTTTTTTGAACACTCGCCTCGAGATTTTAACTGAAGCCAGCAGGAAGGTTTTGACCTTAACGCTGAGATTACTTAGGCCAGAGAAACAATTGAACAGACTCAGCAACGTCAAAGCTTTTCCACGCCTGAAGAGGAAGGTTGTAAGGGTGATGGAGATGGACTTGCTCCTGGTGAAGCTGATGTTCAACCCTCTTCTCCCCAAGTCGATCCTTCTTCTCCCGTTGATGATACTCCTTAGCTTTTCCCTTTTCCAAACTTTTTTGTTGAAAGTGTTCGTTTGTTGGTATTTGTTTGGAACTCCCTTGTGTTTTTTGGATAACTTTTAGAAGGTTTTACTGCCCCTATATTTTTTTCCTTTTTGGGGGTAATGATATAAATATCTTTATTGCTCTTGCTGTATTTTATGCTTTGTGCTCTTTAATTTTTGAGCTTTATTAATAGACCGTGACTTCAATATGCATGCATTCTCAAATAAGTAAGTTTATACATCGTTTTAATTACTTGTCCGTACAACATTTTCATAACTACTTTCATTGTAGCAGGTTTACAAATTCAAGTATGTCTTTATGCGACCAAACTTATGGCCTTAACCTAAAAGCTTGTGGGAATATCTTGCATCCTTTTTGCGAGTTTGAACGCCTTTGAAAATTTTTTATGAGAAAGTATTCAAGGGTTTCTTCAAAGTTTTGATTCAGGCTGAACTATGCCCGTGGTACACATCTTCTTTCCTTGTGTAACCTTCTATATGCATAGTCTCCCCCAGTGTTGGAGCATTGAAGTATGTAATCTCGAACACTGGATCAACTTCTATCTTTTGGTCCTTTTCCTGAAAGGAAAATACAAACAGGACTCAAAGATAATTTTTATATAATGACTGCATAACCCTTTTTCCCATAAAAAAAGTTGTAACCTAGACCGGGAATAATTCAGCATTCCACGTGTCTTTCGGGCCTAATATTATCATTTGGTACGGGCTAGCTTTTTGCCTATCATCTAAAACGGTTAGTAAAATTCAAAAGAACAAAATAAAATTGGACTTGCGTGATACCTGACAATGGGTATTATCCTCGTTTTAGAAGTAGTACTTCTTCAAATGGACTGTATCCAATTTGATGGTAACACCTTGCTGTCCATGGTTTCGAACTCATACGCTCCTTTTCCAGAAATGTCTCTAACCCTATACGGGCCTTCCCAATTTGGACTTAACTTTCCTGCGTTTGCCGTTTTTGTTGACCACAATACCTTTTTGAGGACGAAGTCCCCAATCTTGAAGTACCTCAAATTGACTTTCCTGTTATAATACCGTTCAATCATCTCCTTTTGAGCCGCCATTCGAATTAATGTTACTTCTCTCCTTTCTTCTATCAAATTCAAATTTACCGGTAACTCTTCCTCATTTGTTGCTTCAGTGGTATGTGTGTCTCATGCTTGGTTCACCTATTTCCACCGGAATCAAAGCTTCTGTTCCATACACAAATGAAAATGGAGTCTCGCCTATACTAGTTTTTGTCGTTGTTCGATAAGCCTATAATATCCCTGGGAGTACTTCTGGCCATTTGCCTTTTGATTCTTTCAATCACTTTTTAAATTATTAATGATAACCTTATTTGTCGATTCAGCTTGCCCATTGGCCACTGGATGATAAGGTGCGGAAGTAATTCGTTTAATTTGCCAACTTTGAAAGAACTTGGTGACTTTCGCGCCTATAAATTGTCGGCCATTATCACAGACGATCTCCTTTGGAACTCCACACATATAATATTTCTCCAAATGAAATTCTTGACTTCCTTTTGACGCACCTGTTTAAAGGCACCTGCTTCTACCCATTTTAAGAAGTAATCCGTTAAAATCAACAGAAATTGTACCTTTCCTTTGGCTTGAGGCAAAGGCCCTACGATGTCCATGCCCCATTTCATGAAGGGCCATGGTGATATAACTGAATGTAACAGTTCCGCGGGTCGATGCATGTTATTGGCATATCGTTGACATTTATCAAACCTGGCTACGAAGTTTTCTGCTTCTTCTTCCATTTTTGGCCAATAATATCATGCCCTTATTAATGTCTTCACCAACAATCTTCCCCCGACATGATTGCCACAATGCCCCTTATGAATTTCTCTCATTACATTTGCGATGGTCCGAGGAACCATGCTAAAGGTCCACCAAACATTTTTGATATAAATTTCTAGGAATTAAGCAGCACTGGGCAGCTTTCAACCGTAACAATTGGGATTTCATCTTATCCTCAAGCAAGATACCATACTGCAAAAATTTCACAAATTCGTTTCTCCAATCCCAATTTAAAAACTCTTGGTTTGATCGAGCGTTGAATGAAACAAATGTACCACAATGGCATTTTATGCACTTGTCGTATCTGCAACAAACGCGAGATTTGCCAACGCGTCTGCTTCTGCATTTTCCTCCCTTGGTATTTGCATAGCTTTCCATGTCTAAAATTGTCTAAGCAATTCTCGTACCTTTTTGAGGTATTTCTGCATTCGCGTCTCTCTTGCCACGTAAGTCCCCTGCATTTGATTAACCACCAGCTGCGAGTCTCTTTTGAACACAATTTGCTCGATACCAAGTTCTCCTGCCAGTTCCAAGCCTGCAATCACAGCTTCATACTCTACCTCATTGTTAGTGATTGGATAACATTTTATTTCCTGTCTTATGACTTCACCTGATAGTGGAATTAAAACAATACCTAAACATGCTCCTTTAACATTTGAAGAGCCATAAGTAAATAGTGTCCAAGTTCCCGGATTAGCTCCGATAAACACTTTAGTTCTTTTTCCGCTTCAGGAACTAAGTTCGTGCTAAAATCCGCTACAAAATCTGCTAACACCTGCACTTTTATTGCAGTTCTCGACCAATATATGATATCATACTCACTGAGTTCTATTGCCCATTTAGCCAATCTACCTGATAATTCATGTTTATGCAGTATGTTTCTTAGTAGGAAAGCAGCTATAACAGAAATAGGATGACACTAAAAGTAAGGTCGTCACTTTCTTGATGCCATAATTAAAGTTAAAGCAAGTTTTTCTATGTGTGGTTATCGTTTCTCAGCATCTAAAAAGACTTACTAACATAATAAATTGGGAATTATTTATATTTATCTTCACGTACCAGTACCGCACTTACCGTTACTTCTGACACGGCGAGGTAAATGAGCAATCTTTCATCGTCATTTGGTTTGTCTAACAGAGGCGGATTTGATAGATACGACTTTAAGCCCTTGAGAGCTTGTTGACACTCATCAGTCCATTCAAACTGATTTTGATTATTCAACACTGAAAAGAATTTAATATTTTTTTTTTGATGACTTTGATATAAATCTTCCCAGAGCTGCTATCCTGCCTGTTAATCTCTGCACTTCTTTCTTGCTCGTGAGTATATCTGGCATTTCCTCAATAGCTTTGATCTGTGTAGGATTTACTTCGATACCTCTGTTAGAAACAAGAAAACCTATAAACTTACCTGAAGCCACAAAAAAAGAGTACTTTTTCGGGTTTAACTTCATATTGTACTTGCAAGAATCTCAAAAGTCTCGGACAAGTATTGAAAATGATTCCCCGCCTATGTTTACTTGACCAACACATCGTCTATGTGGACTTCCATGATTTTTCTCAGATGTTCGTGAAATATTTTAGTCAGCAATATTTGATATGTGACTCTAGCAGTTTTCAAGTCAAATGGGAAGTAAGTCCCCCTGTCTATGATAAACGAAGTTTTTTCTTCATCTGGAGTGTCCATTTTATCTGGTTATATCCTGAAGATGCATCTAAAAAACTTAAAATCTCATGACTTGCGGTAGAATCAATTAACTGATCTATATGCGGTAAAGGAAATGAATCTTTAGGACAAGCCTTATTTAAATCAGTACAGTTTATGCAAACTCGCTATTTTCCATTCTTTTTTGGAACCACAATGGTATTAGCCACCAGTCAGGGTACTTTACCTCTCGTATTGAACCAATTTTCAAAAGCTTTTGTACCTAATCCTGGATCACTTGATTTTTGAAGGACCCTTACTTCCTTTTCTTTTGCTTGACATGTGGGTGTAATGGATCCTCATTCAATTTATAAGTCATCACCTCTGGTGGTATACCTGCCATATCTGAATGCAACCAAGCAAAGCAATCTGCATTAGCATGTAAAAATTCAATTAACTTACCTTTCATCTCTGGGCTCAAATTTGCTCTGATGTAAACTTTTCTGTCTGGCCAGTGAACAAATAGTATTACAGCTTTGAGCTCCTCGGTGGTTATTTTAATGTTCTCATTTTTCTATGGCTCTTGTATCACATCGGGTCTCGAGTCGACATCAGTATGCCCTTGCGTGTTTTCAGTTGAGGTTTGAACAATAACGTCCTCAACTGAATTCTGTAATTGCTATTTCATATCTGCATCATTAGCTATTGTGCTTGCAATCACCACTGAGTTGATACTTTGTGAAGCTTGTTGATCTCAGCGGATTCGACGGATTCGACACGGTGAAGGAAATTTGATAACTTGATGTAATGTGGATGGGACATCGTCCATATCATGAATCTATGGTCTTCCCAGAATTATATTATAGGATAGTCCGCGTCTATCACCTGGAACTTTGTGTCCTTGATCACCCCTTCTGCAAATGTGGTAAGTACAACTTCCCCTTTCGTAACAAAGCTTGAATTGTCAAACCCAGACAAAGACCGTGCTTCTGGTATGACCTTATCATTAGCTTGCATTTCATTTACCACCCTCAGTAAAATTATGTTTACTAAGCTACATGGATCAATCAAAACTCAATTTACATTAGTATCGTGTACAAGTAAAGATACTACCAGTGCATCGTTATGAGAAATCATCAAGCCATCCGTGTATTCATCGTCAAATATTATACTGTCGCCATCCAAGATTTGGCAGACTCACTTTCTGTGAGTGACAATGACTTTTGATGTCTTTTTCGCGGTTGTATATGTTACTCCATTGACCTCATCTCCTCCAGTTATGACGTTGACCGTTCTCTTTTGTGATGGAGGTTTTGGGGGTTCTTGTCTGTTCTTCATGTATGATTGTATCCCTTTCTCACTAAACAGATTAGTAAGATAGACTTGCTTCAATAACGTTCGACTTCTCCTTGCAAGAGTCTGCAATCTAGTGTTCTATAGCCATGATTATTATGAAACTCGCACCAGAAATCTGGGTTTCTTTTATACGTATTTGATCTCATTTCTTTTGACCATCGCACCTTATCTCGCATACCTCTTAAAACAACCACTAATTTGGAGGTGCTAATGTTAAAGCTATAATCCCCTATTCTTGCTTGTGTACTGGGATCATTACTTCGGGCATCCAGCTCCTTTTTGAACCTGGATGAAGAACTCACGTCCTTTTTTCTTGATCTTGAATCAAATCGTGCATTCTCTTATTTAGATTGAGAGTCTCGCCCCGCGGGTCCCATGTACAGCTCATCTATTTTTACGTGACCTCCTTTCTGATTCTGAGCGTCTCGAACCTGGTCTTTCTTCGGCCCTCGGCATTGCGACAATATCTTCTTCTATCCGCAGCTTTGTACTATATTTGTTGTACACATCGTTCCAAGTTGTTGCAGGAAATTCTCGCAAACTTTCTTTCAACCTCCTCATGGTTTTTGAACTTTTCTCATTCAAATTGCTCGCGAATGCCATAGCTGCCCAGTTATCAGGTACTCGAGGAAACAACATTCTCTCTCGCTGGAATCTATCTAAGAATTCCCAGAGCAATTTTGTACTCCCTTGTTAACCTTGAAGATGTCCTCCATAATTATTTTAACTTTTTGAGCCCCCGAAAGTGCTTTTATAAATGAATTTGCAAGCTCAACAAAAGAATCAATGGAATTTTCAGGTAAAAGGGAATATCATGTTAATGCTCCTTTTGTGAATGTTTCGCCAAACCTTTTAACCAAAAATTATTCGATTTCCTGCTTGGATAAATCATTGCCTTTTACGCCAGTAGTGAATGCGATTAGGTGATCTTGAGGGTCAGTTGTTCCATTATATTTGGGAATATCAGACATTTTAAACTTTTTGGGAACTGGTAAAGGTGTTGCACTTGGCTTCCAGGATTGCTGCGAATACTTGTCAATATCCACACCTTTGACCACGGGAGGCACGCCAGGTATTTGCTTTATGCGATCGTTTTGCTCCTACAAACTAAACTTTGTAAATTAGAATTATTTGGTGTAACTGACCCTCCATCACGAGATTCATTGGGAATTTCTCCACTTCCAAAGTTATCAAGCCCTGAGCGCGGGTTCTCCAAAGTTGTTGTATTAATTGGTAGAGGAGTTTGCGTTGCATTAGATAATCCTCTGACAAAAGCCTGCAGTGCATTGTCCATGTGTTCTGCAATCAATTGCTTTAGAGCATCCTGCTCCACGGTTCAGTCATCTCCCTGCTGATCATCAGCGCGCAAATCAGACCTGTCACGTGAACTTCCACGGGATTACTGAGGGGATCCCATTGGTGTGTGGTGTAGTGGAGTTCCACCTTGTTAGTTCAGTTGGTTGTTCTCGTTAACGGTTGACATACATGGTCGTTAAAATGAAGTTTGGAACGTGAACAAATTATCAGATTCCTGATATCGGAACCAATTTGTTTGACCCAAAAATAGATTTCTCAGTCAAAGTCAATATCTAGAAGAAATCGGGTTACTGATAAGCAAGATTTACTTCACTTTCCCAATAAGTTGCAGATTAAATGAAGGAATGGAAATAATTGACAAAGAAAATATGAAACAAATTGATAATTACTCCTAAAGGTTTAGAGCCTTGAGAATAAAGTAAAGAATGATTGCATAAATTTCAATAATTATCTGATGCCATTACAAATGAGGTTTCAGTCCTTATATATGAGCATACAATTATAACGGTTTTCTTACTTAATTCGGGTTCACTGATGGCATTCATTGCCTTGATTACCCGTTACTATATACAATTGTAACAAAAGTATTTATGGCTAAAGATTTTCTGTAACCGTATCGATTTCCCTTCCTTATTTATGACAGGTTCGTGCATCTTTCCTTCTTAACAGCCTTTATTCATTCCGCTCTTGTTTCTCCTTTTACAGCTGTCAGGTCCCGTTCTTTTCTCAGTGTAACCCTGAGGGTGTTCTTCTCGTGCTTTTTTCGCATTCTTTAACTCGTCTAATTAAGAACGACACTTGTCGCTATATTGATAATTCACATACCATGCCTTGTCTCCTTAATAATAGTCCACGTGTCATTTTTTTTTGTCATTTTTTTTCCACTAATGCACTTATATGTCTTGTCTCAGTTTACCTCTATCTAGTTTGAGATAGTCTAAACCTAATACTCAAACACCTAGTAAAAATCAAAAGAAAAAAGTGACAACTTACAGCTGGCACTAAAATTTAAAAATGACAAAAATAACTCGAGATGTCATGGTTAATAGTACGTTGGCTCGAAAAGGACACTTGCTTAGAAGTTACTAGAGCACTTCCAATTGAAAATAATCATTAAGATTAATCATCACTCATTTTCCAGAACCCTAATTAATCATCAGTCATTTTCCAGAACCCTTTTGAATGAACAAAAGAGCAAAAATGGCCATTCAAAAATAAGCTGCATGTGGTATTTCTTCCAGAGCAGTCAAAATCTCCTTGTTTTGTCAAACAACTTTTTCTGTTGTACTTTTTAGGATAAGATAAGGGACGTTAGTACTTTTCGAGTTTTAAGTAGGATTCAGAACAATTCTTTCTCGTACTTCTCCATGTCACGAGAAACTTTATTTCCTAATATCCAACTTAGCATAATTATTACTGTTGCTAAAATTATTCAACAAAAAGTATTAAGTAATTGGAGAGAATTTGAAGTTCAAGTGTACGGTCTTTTGTTTTTTAAAATTATTGAATTTTAAATTAATAAATTATATATATATATTTAATATAAAATTTAAACTAAAATTATTAGACACGATCGAGAGTCCCTAACGGTGCATAACTTGTAGCCAGTTTGACTCTTGAACTATGAAAGTCTTAAGATTTACTTTCTTATCAGAAATCGATGTTTACTTTCACAACTTCTTGTCTAATTTCTATATTTTTCAAGCATTGTTAAAATATTTATATATGCATATGATTTCTTTCTCTTTTTTAAAAAGTTATCAAACTTTCATCATTTGAAAACTATTAATTTGATATTCTCATTCACGTTTAACCCTTTACCAAGTGCCACCATAACTTGTTGGGAAACTTGATATGAAACCTGTTTCCAAATGCCTTTTGGGAATATAGCCATGCGTTAAGCTAGTTTTATTGTCACTAATAATATGGAAGATCGAAAAGCAAACTGTATGGGCTAAAAACTACCATAGTTATATGTAGGCCTAGTCGACTTTAAGGAAGTCTTCAAAGGCTGCCACGAGTCATCGATTTGGTTTCAAAAGGTTGAAGTCACGAGGTCGAAATGGCTCAGCAGATGACGCAGACGAGGACGAGCATTCCCTTTAGTAAAGTAGTAATGGCTAGTTTTAGACATAAGGTCCCAAGAGAATATTCCAGCAAATATTCCTTCCGGATGTACTATTTAGGTTTTGTGACCCATGTACCCTTATAAATAGAAAGATATGTAGTTATATAGGACATTGGACACTCATTGTAAAGAACAATACATTAACATTCTTTGAAAATTCTTATTTTATCATACACATTCAAAATCCACCTTTTCTCAAATCTTTATCTATTTTTTCTCCCATGATCCAAGGAGGATCCGGTATTCAAAGGCTTATCACCATTTATCTTTGTCAAAAGGAATATTGAGAAATCTCACCTTTTTTCGGTGACCCACATCCATTTATTTACATTAATACCATTTATTATTATTTATTGCTATTTAATGCTACTTTCCACAGTTTGGATCATTGATTATAACATTCTTGTTGTTACTTATTGTTGCTCAAATAGTACACGTGAGAGGGAGCGCCACCTGCTATGAAAAAGCTCCTCGAAGCATGGCTAACTGATACTCTAGCCAATATACTCAGTAAACAAGCCCCATGCACGACCACAAAAACCACGAGAGTCCATGAAACACAGCGTAGGAACGAACAGGACGACCAACCAGACCCTCCGACTTTAGGTAAAACTCACACTATTACTGACAATGTAGGTGACAGCGTCCTTGCCACCATTTTGAAAAGAATGGAGGAAATGGAAAACGAGAACAAGACGATTAGAGACAAAATGAAAGAGCAGCAGGAACGGTAGACAAAATACCAGGTGCTCCCAAATTATTACCAAAAAGAGACGCCAACAGGTTTGTGGAACAGCCGTACAGGGAAGAAGCGGCTCCACGCGCAATACCAAAGACCTTCAAGATGCCCCTATATCTTAGAATTTACAACAAAATGACCGATCTCGAAGACCATGTAACCCACTATGTTACCGATGTGAAAGGCAACGACCTCACCAAAGAGCATGTGTCTTCTATCTTGCACAAAAAGTTCGGTGAGATTCTCACTCCAGGAGCTTTGACGTGGTACTCACAACTGCCAGCTTATTCCATAGAAACTTTCGAAGATATGGCCGATAAGTTCGTAACAGCGCATGCTGGGGCCAAGAAAGCTGAAATAAGGGTAAACGATATCTTCAACATCAAGCAATCTCCAGGAGAAGGATTGAGGGGATTCTTCACTCGATTCAACATGGTGAGGATGACTTTGCCAAACATCTCTGAAGGGATGGCCGTGGCAGCTTTTTAGAATGGGTTGAGCAGAGAGGGTTCGAAGGCGACTAGAAAATTATAGAGTCGGTTGATAAAGTACCCACCGACCACTTGGGACGAAATCCACTATGCCTACTGTGCCAAAGTCAGAGCAGACAATGATGACCTTAATGGACCAACTCGACGACTCACCTCAGTACAATCCAAGCCCAGAAAAGGCGTAGATATAACCCAAGGAGGGACCATCCAAATTAAGGCCAGGGAAGGAATGACACCAGCCCTTCGTTAGGACACCCGTCCCCTCTTTTTGCTATGAAGATGGCCCATCTAGGCCGAGATCAGGCAGTCAGAGAAATGATCGAGGTATGCCCCCTTGCTATTTGATCACAATTTATGTGTGTCTCCTACAGAAGTGATCTACGCTCTTGAGAAGCTTGAAACGAAGATAAAATGGCCACCAAAGATGAAATCTGACCCATGCACCAGTAAATCAGACGCGCTCTGCAAGTTTAACCAAGAACGTGGACACAAGACAAAAGATTGCATCGCCCTAAGACTAGAGGTGGCAAACTTGCTGCAGCAAGGGCACCTCAAATAACTACTCAGCGAAAAAGGCAGGAACACCTTAGCAAAGTGTCGAGAACATCCAGGCCCGCCAAAGCCACATTCACCAACTCGCACCATCAATATGATTATTGGTGGCAGTGAAAATGCCTCTATCAACGGCATAAAATTCACTGCCACCCACAAGCTCAAAAGATCGGTCACCCACGAACGGTATGATGTACTCGACGAAAGTATCATCTTGGATTAGTCGGATGCCGACAGTTTGGCTTTCCCTCATAACGATGCACTTTGTCATTACTTTACGAATTTTAGATGCTGATATTTAGAGAATTATGATAGATGACGAAAGTGGGGCGTGCATAATACATCCCCGATGTCCTCGCACAAATGAGACTCGAGGATAAGATAGTGTCGCTCTGCATTACACTAACCGGTTTTAACGATGCAGTTGAACGGACTTCGGGAGAAATTACACTCCCTGTTCTCGTAGGTGGAGTGACTCTAGAGACAAAATTCCATATCATGGACCAGGACACCGCATACAATGCCACCTTGGGTAGATACACCCTATGAGAGTCGTCCCTTCCAGCTTATACCAAGTGATCAAATTCCCAACACTTTGGAGAATATTCAGCATACGAGGGGAACAGTGTACGTCCTGGGAGTGCTACTGAATCGCCATGGACAGCATGGCAACTCAACAAAAGAAAGATAAGGAAAAAGAAGCATAGCAATCAGTAGGGTCGAGGTAGCCACAAGTGGAAGCCAAAGAAGTCATTATGGACCTCGAGATGGTCAAAGCCATAGAATCAACCATAGAAGACCTCGACCCCGTCCAACTAGATCATAGCGACCTCAGCAAAAAGGCTTACATCGGCTGCAAACTCTGAGACCTAGGTAAATTTAGTCAATTCTTAGTAACTAATGCGTATTTATTTGCCTTTAGTCATGTAGATATGCCAGGCATCCCCAAAGAAATCCCACGCACCAACTGAACGTCGACCCCTTCTACCCCCGATAAAGCATGTTCAACGAAAGTTCACACCATCAATGAGGCCGTCCATGAGGAAGTGAAGAAGTCATTGGCAAACGACACTATTAGGGAAGCGAAGTACCCCAAATAGATTTCGAATGTAGTATGGTTAAAAAGAAAAATAGAAAGTGGAGGATGTGCGTGCACTTTACAGACCTAAACAAAGCATGCCCAAAAGATTCATTCCCGCTGCCACATTTCGACCAACTCATCGATGCAACAACAGGACACGAGCTGTTAAGTTTTCTGGATGCCTACTTAGGTTACAACCAAATACTTATGGAGGAAGAAGACCAGGAGAAGACCAAGCTCATCACACACAGGGGAGCGTATTGTTATAGAGTCATGTCATTCGGGTTGAAAAACGCGGGGGATACCTACCAAAGGTTAGTAATGAAGATGTATAAAGACCAACTCGACAAAACCATGGAGATGTATATCGATGGCATGTTGGTTAAGTCCGTAAAGGCGGAGGATCATATCGACCACCTAAGGGAAGCCTTCGACATACTAAGAAAGTATAGAATGAAACTAAACACCGAGAAACGCGCGTTTGGCATGGCCTCGGGAAATTTTTTTGGGTTTCTTGGTATCACAGTGAGGGATTGAGGTCAATCCAGATCAAATTAAGGCCATCGATGGGATACCGGATAATTAACCACAAAGAAGCAAGTCCAGAGGCTGACCGGTCGAATTGCCACCCTATCCTGATTCATCTCGCAATCCTCTGATAGGTGTCACAGGTTATTCAATGTACACAAAAAGGACAACGGCCTCAAGTAGACGCCCGAGTGTTTAAAAGTATTACGAGAACTGAAGGAGTACCTGTCATCACCACCCTTGTTCTTGAAGCCCGAGATTTGGGAGCACCTCCTCATTTATCTTGCCATCTCAGAAGTAGCAATAACTGCGGTCTTGGTTCGAGAAAACAAAGGTACGCAATCTCCTATTTATTATATCAGTTAATCACTTGTTGATGCCGAGACAAGGCACCCACACCCTCGAGAAACTGGCCCTGACCCTGGTCGTAGCTTCGCGAATGCTCAGACCATACTTTCAGTGCCACCCAATCTCGGTCGTCACCACTTTCCCTTTAAGAAGCATACTGCACAAACCCGAGCTGCAGGGGAGGCTGGCCAAGTGGGCCATTGAATCAAGTGAGCACGACATCACTTATCAACCTCGCACAGTAATAAAGTCGCAAGTACTCACTGACTTCGTTGCAGACTTTTGTGCGAAGGTAATACCTAAGGCGAAAAAGAAAGCCGCTCAAGCTTCTCTTCAAACACAGGACCTCTAGGTCCTATACACCAATGACACATCCAATGCATCCAAATCCGGACTAGGACTCGTGCTCGGGGTTCCCACCACCGAAGTAATTCGCTAATTCATAAGGTTCCCAGATATGACTAACAATGAGGTCGAGTATGATGTTGTAATTGCATAGTTGAGACTAGCACTCAAATATGGGGCAAAGCGGTTAAAACTCCGTTGTGATTCTCAGCTCGTAGTCAACCAAGTCACTAGGACTTTCCAAATCAAAGAGCAGATGTTGCAGAAATATAAAACCGTGATCTGCAGACGACTGCCCAATTTCGACGAATGCCAACTCGACCAAATCTCACGAACTCAGAACATTGAAGTAGACGGCCTCACCAAATTGACCGCCACCACCAGAAGCATGATGGCCGAGGAAAAGTGCGTGGTTCATCTCCTCAGCTCGACATTAGACCTAATCGAGGTAAAATCTATAAATTTAACTTGGGACTAGTACAATTGTATTATTACTTATTTGCAGGACAGCACCCTCCCAAATGACAAAAAGGAAGCTAAAAAGCTAAGGATGCAAGCCTCTAGATACAGCCTCCTTCGCAATGACTTATACAAAAGAAGCAGCCCCTTATCAAAATGCTTAGGCCCAAACCAAGCCCAACGCATTCTCGAGGAGGTCCACGAAGGTCATTGCTGCACTCATTCTAGTGACTGGGCAATTGTTAGGTGCCTCATACGAGCCGGGTATTATTGGCCCATCATGAAGAAAGACGCCTCAGAATTTGTGACGAAGTGCGAGCAGTATCTAAGATACACCCCAATAATCCACCAATCAGGCAAAAACCTCCTCTTTGTCAGCTCTCCGTGGCCATTTATTTAATGGGAAATGGACATCGTGGGACTGCTTCCGCCAGGACGAGGTAACTTAAAATTCCTTTTTTAGTTTCAACTAACTATTTTTCTAAGTGGGTAGAAGCAGGGGCGTTCTCCCAAGTTCGTGAGCAGGAGGTAATCACCTTCATATGGAAAAATATCATCAACCGATTCGGCCTACCTAAAGAAATAAGCTATGACGACGAGCCCCAATTCATGGGAAGAAAAACCACAAGTTCTTTGAGAAATGACATATTAAAAGGATACTTGCAACTCCTTACAACCGGCTGGCAACTGACAAGCAGAATCCTCGAATAAGTCTATAGTAAACATCATGAATAAGAAATTCGAAGAGGCCAAGGGACTGCGCCAGAAATACTTCCAGAAGTATTATGGGCGCACAAAACTACCCTGAAGACAAGCACAGGAGAGACACCTTATTCTCCAGTTTACAGAACAAGAGCAATTATACCAGTCGAAGTCGGAGAACCCAGCCTGAGGTTCTCCCATGAAAGCAGCACCAACAATGACGAGAGTAGGAGACAAAATCTTGACGAGGTTGAAGAGCGACGAGACATGACATACATAAGGATGGTCGCTCATTCGATTGCTCAAGATCGAGGACTACGTACTCAAATCCAAAACCCAAGCAAACAGGGATCCATGAGAGCGCAAGTTGGCAACCAACCGGGCGTAAAGAGTGCAATACCCTAGGCGATGGGTATTCACTACGTCCTCACCCGCTGATACGAGCTCTAATTGATTGGAGATGCCATGTTTGGCTTTGAACCCTGCTAAGTGCTCAGCCGTCAGAGTTGATCGAAAAACCTCTATTACCACCTCTAGTGCCTGCTGCAACTCGAGTTTCGCATCGTGTTGCAGGGAATAATCTCCTCCACTGAAGGAAGAGCCTCATTTTCAACGGTGGAAGTGGTGTCTCCCTCACGAGCGGGAAACACGACAACCAGTGGAGTGAGTTGATCCTCCTCATTAACACAGGAAGGAAAGTTCGACATAGCTAAAAAATTTTATGAAAAGTAGGGATATGGAAGACAAGAGTACGAAGGAAAGTTGAAGATCAAAATGCAAAGAAAATTTGGATGGAGGAGTTTTCTGTGGAGCAAAGATGGTTCTAAAGAAAGTAAAATTTGAACAATAGTGGAACAATCCCTATTTACAGAGATGAGGCCACCAATACCCAAAACGATTCATCATGATTAGCCCAAGAATCGAAGCGGCAGAACTAATCAAAAGTAGCGTGAATCAATGCGACGCTTCAGGAATAGACGTCATCATGATGAATGAGTCATGACGTCACATCTTTTCCTGGATAAGACAGTTTCAACAAATCATCCGGGAAAATTAAGATTTTGAAATATGCGGTCCACAAAATGCTACGTCGCCGGTTTATCACAACGACCACGACTGATGTTATCCGCTCATTGACCTTGCCCACGAGGACGACCTCAACAAGCGGAGGGCTAATAGTACGGGCTAAAAACTATAATAGTTATATGTGGGCCTAGTCGACATTGAGGAAGCCTTTGAAGGCTGCCACGTGTCATCGATTTGGTTTCAAAAGGTCGAAGTCACGAGGTCGAGATGGCTCAGTAGAGGAGAAGACGAGGACGAGCATTCCCTTTAGTAAAGTAGTAACTGCTAGTTTTAGACATAAGGTCTCCCAGAGAATATTCGGGCGAATATTCCTCCCAGCTGTACTATTTAGGGTTTTGTGGCCCATGTATCCTTATAAATAGAAAGATATGTAGTTATAAGACGCATTGGACACTCATTTTAAAGAACAATATATTGACATTCTCTTAATATTCTTGTTTTATCATATACATATAAAATCCACCTTTTTCTCAAATCCTTATCTATCTTTTCTTCCACAATCCAAGGAGGATCCAAATATTCAAAGGCTTATCACCATTTATCTTTGTTAGCAGCAATATTAAGGAATTTCACCTTTTTCGGGTGACCCACATCCATTTATTCACATTAATTCCATTTACTGTTATTTGTTGTTATTTAATGCTACTTTTCATAGTCTTGGATCATTGATTATAACATTCTTGTTAATTATTGTTTCTCAGATAGTACACGTGAGATCTTACTGCACAGGCATTTGGTCTACCTTTTGGATATTAATATTGGCTAAGATTAACCTAACTTTATAATAAAATTCGATTGTATATGCATAGATTTGAATTTTGGGTCATACAGCTTTTGTGGTATGATTATTGTATCTTAAGAAAAATCTAACTGTAGATTAAGAAATCTTGTTATTGAACCATATTTGTCAATCACAAATGATATAACTCCACTCTTTCTGTATGATTTTCATTTTCAATTTATTTCTCATTTTCCTACACCTTTGTGCTGTAGCGTTTAAATTAATAGGTCTGAATAAAGCTAATTGATTGCAAAGTGAAAGTAAGAGAAAAAAAATTACAAAAATAGGATGGCGCCATAAATAGGAATATCTTATGTACTAGTATTATGTGTCAGCAGAACAAATAATAAAAGATAAATAAAGAACCAGTGGAAACGATAATGATTGAATTTCACTTATAAAATAAAAAATATCTAAATTAAAAGGAAAGGAAGGCATCGTTTAAGAATCCCCTTTAGATAGAACTAATGTTTTGAAAATGATACAAGCTCTATTACTAGACACTAATGGAATTGTTAGTATCATTAATGAAAAGGACATTATTGACTGCTTTCGTATAATTTGACAATGAATTGAATGGAATCTTAAGATTCCAAAAGCTTCCCCAATAATGTCAGTATTAGCTAATAATATTTTTCTTATTTTCTCTTTTGAAGCCCAGACTAATTTGAATTTATACCGCGCTATAGGCCTATAAAGAAGAAGCACTCTGTATCTGAATTTTTTTCATTTGCATGACTCGATTCAGAACCTGTAATTTAGAATGACGCGATCATATTCATCCCATCACAATACATAATTTATCGTCAATGATATCTTCACTAATTAGCAGCAATTTGACGCAGAAAAGAAAAGATTAAACTCTCCTGTTTTTATACCTTTTGGCCATAAAGATACTGTAAAGTTTTTGTAACTTTTTAAAAAAAAAATTGTTGTTCCATTTCTTCAGGAAAAAAAAGATTGTCCCCTAGTTACAAAAAGGAGTTGAGGTCTCCTCTTTAGTCTCCATCTCTATCAGACAAATAATTCAATACCATTCCACAATGCAAAATGTTTTTTAAAAGTAAAAATACCTTTAATTCCGCCTACTCATACTTTTAGCTTATGTAACTCGTTAACTTATATTAATTCAATTCCATATGGAGGTATATGAAAGTATTGAATATGAGTACATATAATTTTCTTATCAAGTTTTAGTGCATTTGAAAAGTTTGCATAAATACTGATAAGTATTATATAATGTACACAAGGGTAGCTTAGTTTTTTGTATGTATTTATTCACTATAAATACTACACTGTACATGTATCTCAGATAATTAATAATATACATTATTACATAATATCAGAAGCGTAAGTTTCTTGCTTATTGCTTTCTCCTATTGCAGATTCATGTCTTCCTCTCCATCCTCTCACTCTGCCACTTCTTCACACGTTCTTACTATTAATATTTTTATATCTTCTCCTCCTTCCCGCTCTATCATTTCTATCTCTAACATTAAAAATTTAGTTCCTACTATTCTTGACTATTCCAACTGCAGGAGAGAATTTTTTTACCAATATTTAAGAGACATGGGGTTTATGGTTTCATTGATGGCAGTTTTTCTTGCCCGAATCGCACCATCATTAAAGATGATGATACTTCCCTTCTTAATTCTGCTTTTCAACAATGGATTCAACTTGATTCCATTATATTATCTTGGATTCAGGCACCAATCTCTCGAGAGATTCTTCAAGCAATTCTGCACTCACTCACCTCTAGAGAGGCATGGCTAGAAATTGAACGTCTGTTTCGTGATCAAATGTGTTCTCGAACTCTTCAACTGAAGGTACAATTTCATAATCTCAAAAAAGGTGATCTCTCAAATGATTATGTTTACTGTTTAAAATCCATTGCGGATGCCCTCATCTCCATTGGAAATTCTATTTCTGAGACTGACCTTGTCCTTCAAATCCTATCCGATCTTCCTCCAGACTACATGTCTGTAAGTACCTCTATTTCTACTAGAGTTCCACTTCCCTTTTCTGTTGAAACTAGATCTCTTCTCTTTCTCCATGAATCCCAATTGAACAACTTCTCCCAAACAAATTCTGACTTTTCCCCTATAGCACTTGTTGCCAAGCAACAATCTTTATCTCATGGTCGTGGGCGTGTTAGATACCAAAATGGTGGTCGAAGCTCTACTACTGGTCGTGGAAGGGGTCGACAAAATCATGGGTCTCACAAGAACTCTTTTCCTTCATCGTCACACTATTCTTCTCGCCCATACTCTCCTTCTATTTTTGGACTAGCACCTTCGACCTTCTTTCCCTATTTTCCTAACTCCATGCCTACGCATGCGTTTGTCCAGTGTCAACTTTATCTTCAACCCAATCATTCTGCACGTGAATGTCCATCTCTTAATTCTAAGGTATATTTCTCTGATCGTCTGTCTTCCGATTCAAATCATTCATTTGTTTCTCCTGGTAATACACAATGAGTTGTTGACACGGGGGCCTCATCTCACATGACTCCAAATGCAGGAAATCTTTCTTCTGCGTCCCCATATACTGGTTCCAATAGGGTTGTTGTAGGTAATGGTTCTCAACTTCCTATCTCATTTACTGGTAATGGTACTATCTTTACTTCTTCTTCTTTCTTTTCTCTTAATAATATACTTATTGTTCCCAATCTTTCTACTAATTTACTTAGTGTTCGCAAGTTTACTTCTGATAATAAATGTTCAATTGAATTTGATTCTTGTGATTTTTCTATTAAGGACATCAAGACGAAGAAAACTCTTCTCAGGTGCAATAGTGTCGGGCGCCTTATATTCTTTCTCCTCCTTCATTAGTGATGTTGCTTCCAGAGCCTTTGTTGCAGTGCGTCTATCTCCAGTTCTCTGGCATAAACGTTTAGGACATCCAAGTCGTGCAGTTCTAGCTCGATTAGTTAGACAGAATAAATTTTCTTGTTCGTCTTTAAATAATTTAGATTCACTATGTAACGCTTGCCAACTCGGCAAGCACCAGAAACTTCCATTTGTGGAATCTCAATCTTGTACTACTTTTCCTTTTTAATTATTACATAGTGACATTTGGACCTCTCGTGTTATCTCCTTTACTGATTTTCGTTATTATATTCTTTTTCTCGATGATTTTTCTAAGTTTTCTCGGGTCTTTCCTATTAAACGAAAATCTGAGACATTTCAAAAGTTTAAAGATTTTCAATCTTATGTCTCAAATCAGTTTTCGATGAAGATTAAAATATTGCAATGTGATGGAGCTGCTAAGTATGTACAGCTTGGTTCTTTTCGTGCCTATCTAAATGATAATGGTATTTCTTTACGAATTTCGTGTCATATACTCATCAGCAAAATGGAAAAGCTGAACGTATGCGTTGTACTATTGTAAATATGATTCGTTCTTTACTCTTTCAAGCTTCACTTCCTCCTACATTTTGGGTTGAAGCTCTTAACACGGTTGTTCACGTTTTAAATATTCTACCCTCTTCTACAATTAATTTTAGGACTCTTTTTGAACTTCTTTTTGGTAAGTCTCCTACCTATGATCATTTACGAGTGTTTGGTTGTTCTTGTTATCCTAATCTTTGTGATTACTCTTTCCATAAATTAAGGCCTTTGTCTAAACATTGTGTATTTCTTAGCCCTCAAATTATAAGGGATTTAGATATTTTGATCCAATCACGAACAAAGTCTCTATTTCTAGACATGTTCGTTTTAATGAGAGATTCTTTCCTTATCCTTTTCTTAAATCTTCAATATCACCCGTTAATTCCTCCAACTCACTATTTCAAACTCCATCAAATTTCAACACCTATCCACTTTCACATTTCTCTCCTCCTTTAGTTGTTCCCCACTATAAGTTAAATTCTTTGCATTTTTTATCTATTAAAAACCTACAGACGTGTCCAAATGAATCACGTCATCCACATTCTCCAACTTCAAGGATGAGTTCTACTCCTAATACCCCTCAACAACCGATTTTCAATTTGCACCAATCTATACCTTCTTCTTATCAACATTTTTTCTCTCCTCATGCACTAATAATATCTCCAATTTCAAATGCAGTAAGTTTTCACCCTAAGACTCCTTCTTCTTTTAGAGTTTTCAACCCCTCTTATATATCTCGATCACGTCACCTCGATAAATCTTATCTTTCTAAACCAAATCCTTCTCATGCTAATTCCTCTACCCCTCCCTCATCAGTATCTAATTCCGACCAATCACCTCTTCTCTCTTCTCTTAACTCAAAGCTCCCTTCATCCAAACCACATCACATGATCACACGTGCTCAGACCGGTAGTCTTAAGCTGCGAAAACCTCCCTCTATTTATTCTAACATTTTCTCACTCCCATCCAAACCATCTTCTTTAAGGAAGCTAATATGAATCCAAATTGGAGACGAGCAATGGCTGAAGAGTATAATGCTCTTACGATTAATAATACTTGAGATTTAGTCTTACCTCCTATAAATGTAAATATAATTGGTAGTCGTTGGTTCTATACGGTTAAACAAAAATCGGATGGTTCTCTTGAGCGTTTTAAAGCCCATTTAGTAGCTCAAAGTTATAAACAACAACTTGGACGAGACTATGATCAAACGTTTAGTCTAGTGGTGAAATTAGTCACTATACGCACTGTCCTTGCTCTTGCTGCGTCTAAGGGTTGGTTAATTCACCAACTAGATGTTAAGAATGCCTTTTTACATGACACTCTTAATGAACTGGTATAAATGAAATACCCTCCAGGCTTTGTTCACCGAAACTTTCCAAACCATGTTTGTCGGTTGAACAAAGCTCTTTATGGATTAAAATAGGTCCCAAGGGTGTAATTCCATCGGTTTACTTCTTTTCTTCTTCGTCGTGGATTTAAAAAGAGTAAATCAGACTATTCTCTCTTCGTCTACAAGACTACAACTGAAATTGCTATTTTACTTCTCAATGTTGATGATATTTTTGTCACTACATCTTCCTCGTCTTTGCTTTCCTCTTTGATTCATGCACTTTAGTCAGAATTTTCTATGAATAATTTAGGATAAATTAGTTATTTTCTTGGTATATCTGTCATACCACGAGATGGTGGTTACTTTCTTTTTCAATTTAAGTATATTAAGATCTTCTTCACCGGGCTAATCTTCTGTGTTCAAAATCTGTTTTCACTCTCATTTCTCCTAAAAACTCATTACATACTACTGATTGTCCTTTTTTTTTTTTTTTTTTTTTTTTTTTTTTTTTTTTTTTTTTTTTTTTTTTTTTTTTTTCTGATCCTACACTTTATCGTAATCTTGTTGGTGGACTTCAACACTTAACATTTACTCGTCCTGATATTGCTTTTGTGGTCAATCAAGTTTGCAGTTCATGCACTCACCATTGGTTGCTCACTACACTGCTGTAAAACGTATATTATTGCATTTAAATGGCTCCCTATCTCATGGGTTGTTTATCAGTGGTGGCTCTGTTGACCGTCTTGAATGCTATAGTGATGAAGATTGGGCAAGTTGTCCATCAATTCGATGGGCTCAGCATTCTGTCTTTTTCTTGGGCCTAATCTTGTTTCTTGGTAATCTAAGAAACAAAATGTTGTTTAATCCAGTACTGAAGCTGAGTATCGCTCAGTTGCTCATGTTGTTGCTGAAGTTACTTGGATGTGTTCACTTCTTTGAGATCTTCACATACCACTTTCATCTACTTCTACTATTTTTTGTGACAATGTTAGCATCATTTATCTCTCCCACAATCCTATGCAACATGCTCGGACAAAACATATTGAAATAGATATTTATTTTGTATGGGAAAAAGCAGCTTCTGGAGATTTGCAAGTTAAGTACATTCCTCCCAATGCTCAATATGCTGATTTATTGACAAAGGCTCTTCCTTCACCGAGGGTGCTCTTCTTACGTGACAAGCTCTGTGTTCTTCCACGTCACGCATCGCTTGAGGGGGGAGGGTGGGGG